>OMLI01091788.1:0-11951 GCA_900302605.1 Rondeletia loricata
TCCTGCAGTCGACTGTCTAGCTGCAAAGGAACAGTACTTTTCTCTGACGGCTTTGCTGGTGGTGCTGGTGTGTCCTGGTTTTGAATGTGTGTGTGTGTGTGTGTGTGTGTGTGTGTGTGTGTGTGTGTGTGTGTGTGTGTGTGTGTGTGTGTGTGTGTGTGTGTGTGTGTGTGTGTGTGTGTTTGTTTATCGGATGCATCCCAACCATGCTAAGCTCTACAATGTGCTTTGACAGTGTGTGAGATACTCGGGGATCCCATGTGAGACAGATTGAGTGGGATACAGACATTTTAGATGTGTACAGTTTTGTGTGTGTGTGTTGTGGGGGGGCAGGAGCCCCAATGGCCTTCTGTCAAAACTCTCTCTCTCTCTCTTTCTCTCTCCTATGTCTCCCTATCTGTCTCTGTTGTGCTTCTCAGACATAGTCAGCACCCATGGGGGCCAGTCCAGCACCCACCCTACAGTCTCAGGGAAAATACAATCCAATGAATCCAATGCGGTGAAGTTTTGGCTGATTCAAGTTCTTGAATCATTTCAGATCAGGTGTTGATCCGTTACCAGGGACTGATTCTCAAAGCCGTCAGATTTTAACTTTGTAGGTGATGCGTTCTTTTTTCTGACACATCGGTGGCAGTGATCATCCCTTATTATGGCCGACGGGCACATTTCCCCAGCTCCTTTCATGTGTTGATGGTGCACAGTAATTGGCTGTGCTGAGTGACAACCGACGTCTCGGAGGAGATAATGATGCAGCCATTTTGAGTGTAATGCTGACAGACACTTTGAGCAGTTAACACAATTAACTGCTGTATTGGGCAGATCACACAGTAAATTTATTATAGGGGCTGATTGCAGATTAGACATTCATGAATATTCATCACTTACTGATCACTGATTCAAATTAGAAAAATATTGAAAGGATATTCCAATATTGGGGTACATGAGCGGTGTCTGTGTATCGTGGATTGGAGGGCGTTCCAGAGTTGCGATGAGCAGCTCAGAGTCTAGGATGTCAGAAATAGGAGGGAGGGAAAAAGTATCCTTTTTTAGTGTTACATTCTTGTGACGTCCCCTGGCACTATGTGGGGCTTAATGGATTCAGGGAAAAAACACTCAGACATATGTCCTGTAATAATGTAACATAATGGAATGACTCTGGGTAACCTTGTTCAGAAGGCTTAATGCACCTGCACATCCGCACAATACATTCTCCCCTTTTTCTCTCTCCATTTGCCACTGCTCTCTCTTTCTTCCTTCTTCTTTCTTCCTGTATTATGTCTGTCTTAAGCCCTGTCCAGACAACATTAGTATTACTAGAGGAGGTCTGGTAATGTTGTTTTTACCGGAGTGATTCAGTGATTTTCAGTGATTGATTTCAATCCCATGTGGATCGTTATTTGTGATTATTGCAGAGCATGCATCCCCGTAGGAGTAACGGTTACCAGGCAAATAACCTACTGTTGTTTTTCAGCGAACTCCCACATCCTCTGTCAATTCTAGTACCGTCCAACATGATTAATACATTAAAATACCTTTACAAAATACTTTGCGCAATAGATGTTTTCTGCAATCTGACGGGAATGATACATACCCTTAGTCATTTATGGAGTAGCCTAATACATAATGCTGTGCGTATCATTCATTTAAATTTACATAAATTACATTACCATCATTGTCCAGCAATTGCCCCATTTTTACCCCCCTTCTGTCTTTCTCTTTAGCCCTATTTACATGGGACTATTACCTGGGGATGTCCAGTGAATTGTAATAATTTCAGAGATCATCAGTGATTTTAATCCTGTGCAAATCTGCCATGTCTGTAATTTGTAAAGTAAAAATGTCATTACCTCCCATATTTTGGTGAAGACAGAGGTCCCCTGATAATACTAATCCAGTGCGAATCACACTCTCAGTAATTTCAGCTGTAATTTGTTTTTGCCGCACAATGTCTCATCTTCTAGCTGTGCAATTTCTATCTTCTCCCTGTCATGAAAAATGGAGGCAGTAGTCGAACCTATAGAGGAAGGTTTTGAATGCATTTTCGGAGCAAAATTCACGTTATGTTTTGCTAAATCAGAAAGTGCCAAATTGTAAAATCTTAACCTTATACACCCTTGTCCGTTATACCCTCCAGCTTTGCTCCCCCAGATCAACCTTGGCAGAATTGGTTACAGTGCTCATCTATGTGGCTGGCAGCTAGCAGACACCACTGCTGTGTGTTTCACTCCAGGTCAGGATTTGAAAGCAGGTGGGGTGATAGACAGCCTGGGGCTAACTTCCTCCAGAGATTACAACTAATACCCCAGCATCACTGTATTGGGGCTCTCCTGAAAATCCAGGGATCCCTGAAATACAGGCCAACTCCTCAGTGCATTGATTTCTACCATTTCCTCACTAATCCTGATGGAATCAGGGCGAAGGGAGAAGACCTCTCAGCACCTACCGAGAAGAAGCTTCTTGGAAAACAGAAAAGAGCAGCACAACTGCGGCTCTCTCTCTCTCTCTCTCTTATTTCCACAATTGAAGAGACCTTTTCTGATACCAGGGGTTATTTGTTGGAGATGGACACATGGCAAGAATGCTTTCCCATTTTTTTCTACGTGGAACACAAATCATCCCTAAAAGATAGCACACCCCCTCCCATCCTTCTCATTAGGCACAGCTTGATTTCACTGTTATTCTCCTTAGAGATTGTCCGATTTCTCCTGACAGCAAATTTCTCCCCACGGTGTGTTTGCCTTTGTATTAAAAAAAAAAAACTTTTGTCTTTAGGCCTCGTATTCCATAACTGCACTCTTTAGGCAGCCTTTCCACACAATCGCAGGTTTGTTTATGCTGCAAATTGGAATTGTGGCAGGCTTTTCAGCAGGAAGAGAGCAAGGTCACCGGCGCAGCATCTGCTTCAGAAATGGCTCTTAATTGACTGAAAAGCCACAAACTCTCTCAAAGGTCGAAAGAAGCAGCAAGGTGTATTTACAAAGTAAATAATTGACTGAGATGAAGAGAGTGCACTCTCTCCTGAGAATTGCTGACAATCGACGGTGGAAGCTGCACAAAAGCAACAGGACTCTTAGATGAGAAAACAATGCCTTCTCCTCTTCTCTCCCCGTTTACCTGAATGAACAGTTCGTCTTGGCTAATGCCAGTGGAAGGGCTTTCTTTGTTATCGCCTGCTTGTCATTATGTAAAGCCTGGCTCTCCTCTATCCATTTGAAGTGGTCAGTAGAGAGCGATCAGTGAATACAGCCTCTATCATGAACTTTCATTCGCTTTTTTTCCCAGGGTGCTTTTCAGGATTAGATTCATTTATAGGTTTTCCATTATTGGCCTTTTATAAAAAAAGACAAATTTGATATCAGCCAAATCAATGTCATCCATCTCTGATATGATGACAATGATGCAGTTTGATTGATACATATTTGTTGTAGAATTGATCAATACTACACTGGTTGTCTATGGGAAGCACTTAACCTGAATTGATTCTAATGCAACATTTTGATCAGTATGCATGAATATGTTTATTATTATTATTATTATTGTTAGTGTCCCATGGTCTAAATGCTGTTTTAGAGGCTTTTCCACCCTGACAAGAATACAAATATTGGGGAAACACTGAATAATTTTAATTTTTTGGCATGAAAAGGGTCAAACTTCACATACCGAATAATTGGCACAAAATATTGTCCATCAGCAGCTGCAATCCAAAAATATCTGTATTGCTATCAGCCTTCAAAAATCTGTTGAACCCTAGTAGGAAGTGAGGGGATCCTAACATACCAACAGACTTTTGAACTAATATAACTGGTTGTAAATTGGAATTACTTGGAGATGAAAGTGCAAAATTTAGATTAATTAAAGAGCACACAAAAAAAACACATGCCAAACTTCAATTTAAGAGATGTGAAAATATTAAACACTGTCATGACTTTAATTTGCAGCAACCTCAGTGCTTTCACAGCTGCCCAGAGAAAGACTGAAAATGAAGAAATATGTTTTTTAATCAACCCAATCAGACTTTTCCCCTCCAAAGGCAGGGTGGTTGGAAGGCATGATCATGATGGGATTTGTGAAACTCACATACTTTAAGCTACATTGTGCTAAAACCAATGTTTCCGACTGTATCACTCACACAAACACACACACACACGCATATGATCAGCTGTATAAAAGTGCTGTCGCTGTGGGTGAGTGAGAGGTGTGTTACAGTCTGTGGTGCAGATGGCTCCCTTAAGTGAAACAGCAGAGATGAGCGAGGCATCAATCGCTGGGACCTGCAGGTCGATGTTGATGTGGCACCCAGGGGCGCTGGTTTGAAGTTCCTATCAAGACTGCCTCGGTGGGAAGGAGGGTCGAACATACAAAGGGACATGACAAGGGAGACGCTGTTAGTTTTCACTGTTAACACACAGTTAGCAAAGGTCTTCAAGTAATAATCCATGACATTTTCATACATAAATGTTTGTTTTACTACTCTCTATCACCAATTGATATAACACAATGGTGATTCAACCTATAGCCAGTTCATGAAAGCTTTTACATTTGCTGTCCTAAACACCCAGTGTCTGGTAGGTCTTTCCCTGGAAAAATCCTCCTTTATGTTTCTGGATCGTTTGGAATAAATAGAAGAAGAACTGGTAGTTAGCATGAGCAGCGATAGCCACCATGGCTGAACAGACAAAGAACAGAACGACACCTACAGAAACTCAAACTTCATCAACAGAAAATCCAAGGAGAAAGACGTCACAGTACTGGACACACTGTTTGATTGACAGGTGATCTCTGGGAAGTGCAGAGCAGAAACACCACAGCAATGAGCGTTGAGCACCACAGATGGAGACAAAATAAAAAAATACATATCTCAAGGATTTGCACATCAACATACATAATCACTTAAATATTATTCCCAGATTGTTTTTACATTACTACTAACAATCATTTTGAACAAGGTGCCAGTTTTTCAAGGAGCTGACATGCTTTGGAAGAAAGCTCTTGATTATTACCATGTAAAAACCCAGAACATGTAGACAAGATATATCAGCCTGTTTTTTTTATGACCAGACTGGATGAGCATGATAATGATATGCCAAATTGCTAGCGTTTCCATGGGCATGCACTCCACAGCAGAGGAAGTGCTTTTAAATACTCATTCTGGGGAGAGAGAGATGATGACTTTCAACTACATTAAAACAGTATAAAGGCCCAATCTTTAAACAGTAAACCTGACAGAGGAAGACCAAATTAGGGGATTGGAGAATAAAAATTAAAAAAATTAATCTGTGCTCTAGATATGACATATGACAATATATGGCAGTATGTGTGACAGCTCATCCCAAGTGTTAAATTTATTTTGAAGCTGTGAAAGCTATGTTTATGTTTTATGGTGTGTTAAACCATGATTTCTGACAATATATGGGTTAGCAGCTCATTTACTTATCCATGACTTCCATAAGATTTCCATTATCAACCTAACTTGCTATTGGATGTCATAAAAAATTTGCTGAATGCTATATATCTATTTTAAGTAGATAGAGTAGAAGCTCTTCTGTGCAGCATCTCTTGGTATGCCCTTAAAATACATCCAGCCAGTCCAGGAGCATAATGGAAACTTTAAGATAGAAGTAGATTTCTAGGTTCAGAACCCTTTTGTAAGCCAGCCTATTCAGCACACAGCTCCTTAGCCATTAGCCAGGTGTGTGATTGAGGTTAGCGCCCTAGCAGTCAAGCTAGTCCTCTTTCTTTCTCTCCTTTACCTTTGCACCCCTCCATACTGCTGCTTTCAGCAGACATTAGCTGTATTAAGGCAGTGACTAATCGCTTCACGCCATCCCTCCACTGCATTTGCTGGCCGGCCATGGCTGTCTGGATCCATAGGTAATGCTAGCCTTATACGAAAGCCAGACCACCTCAATCAATAGCCACCCCCAGGCAAGGACGGAGATGGAGAAGAGGGAAAGAGAACAGGATGCCTCCTAATTCAATGAAATAGACATTACCCGGTGCGCGCAACGCGCCAGGGCATGAGTAATCATAGGCAAATTCATTTTAGAGCCCGGGAGCCCAGTATTGCTTTCAATTAGGGGCACAGTTTAGACCAAGTGGAATGCATATAGTGGGAGATAGTGGGAGTGGGCAAGAGAGGGAGGGAGACACAGAGAAGGAGATATTTAGAGAGAGCCCGTCTCATTTTCTGTTGACATTGCCAATTTGCAGCCAACATCTTTTTCTGGGAGAGGAAGAGCAGGCATTTAGTACAGTCGGTAACCAGCCAGCCTCAGTTCACAGTGAACTACAGATAATCATTCGCAAAGGCAGCTCAGTTTTTGTCTGATCAAATGAAAATTTGAACAGCAGCAGCTGCTAAACACTTACATAACACAAAATGTTCGGCAAGAGGCTGCTTGTTGTGATAGTGGTTGTTTGTCCTCAATTCACCACGTCCAACAAATTATTGTGCCTAGCGTTTCATGAAAACAAATTTCCTACACTTGAAAAAAAGTTTCGTCTTTATTTATTGGGTGATGCTGATCAAGTGCTGGTTAAAAACAAATGTGAAATATTGTAGCGTGAAACTTGGATGGATTTATGACGAGTGTTTCTAATAAAAATAAAATATGGGAGGAAGATCTGAATGTTTTCATTTACTTAAAAAAATTTGTTTTTCTTAATCACCAGCATTTTAACCTGACACTGAGGTTAAAACTGACGTTACTTGAGAATGTAGTTAAAATTTTTCACTTCAAGTGCAGATTGAATCATGTGCAGGAAAACAAAAAACAAATTATTTGGCACTATTTGATTGCAAATTTCTACCAAACATAATTTTTGTGAATTTTTTTTTCCATATCTCCTTGAAATACCATATGGTCAACTGTTCGATACTTAAATAGTTCAAGTGTACAGCAGCTATATACTGGAAATGTGAAGTTTTTATTTTATATTTTTGGGCTGCAAAAAGAATAAATATACCTTATGGTTTCTCTCACCTTCATCCCTAAGTCTGGACTAAGGAGATTGTAGTGGACAGATTCTTATTTATAGGAAGCTCTGTATGAGATCTTTTGAGAAAAAATACACAAATATAAATTAAATAAATCTATAAAAAAATTGTGTGTCTAGGAGTTAGCAAGTAATTGATTGGGATTCATCTTTTCACTGAATGTAGCTTTGGTGTGTTTTTCATATCCATAGTTACGTCTCTTGCAGCTGGTAAAATATCAACTTAAGGTTACTTGGTCTTATAGGTGGTGAGGGTCTATCGCCACAGCCAAGGACAAACACTCACACATATGAAATCCTGCTTACGCTGTTATTTTCCTGTCACTGTTTCCATGGCGTTGACCTCATCCTGTTTCCATCTCCTTGTATCTGTCTATCCAGCGGTCCTTTTAATGTTCTCACCCCGACTCTCTGCTTATCATTTCTCCTCTCTCACGCCCTCATGGGTTCCGTAGCATTGTATCATATACATCCATGAGGGTAGAAGTTTCATGAAGAGAGTGGGCAGCCATTGGAAGCCATGGGAATGTAGTTGTCCAGTTAAAGTCACATAAGTATTTATGAATATTCCGCACTTGGACTGATATTCATGATGTTTGAGTTCAAGTATGAAAGCGAGTGGGATGTTGGAGATGGCACCCATGCATGCATTCCTATAACAATGCAAGATAAACTAGAGGGTACTCGGTAGAGCGCAAACCTCCGGCAATGCTGAACAATTCCCAGATGATGGACTTTCCCACCAGCACATGAACGAAGCATAATAGTTATGTCTAAAAAACAATAATCGTCTAATCAATCAATCAATCAATCATGTTTATTTATATAGCCCTTTTATACAAACATGTCTCAAAGGGCTTTACATACCATCATATATACTACATCATATACTAAGTACATCATATACATCATCATATACTAACTACATCATATACCATACTGCACACCTATGGGCAATTTAGAGTCTTCAGTTCACCTGACCTGCATGTCTTTGGACTGTGGGAGGAAACCGGAGCACCCGGAGGAAACCCACGCGAACACGGGGAGAACATGCAAACTCCACACAGAAAGGACCGGGGCGGAGATTCGAACCCACGACCTTCTTGCTGTGAGGCAACAGTGCTAACCACTGAGCCACCGTGCAGCCTAATGGCTCAAATCACCACCAAAACGGATCCTTAGACCAAGAGCTATCTGTCCACCAAATTTTAGCCAAATCCATTTGTTACTTTTTGAGATATCCTGCTGACAGACAGACTGACAGACAGGCAGAAGACAGGGGTGAAAACATCAAACATCAGGGGTGAAAAAAATAAATCCCACTGTAAGTCCTTGTTTTTTTAATTGAGGAATCCCAATATTATTGCTACGCAATGTTAGTTACATTTAACAAAGTTGTGCAAAGTTGTTCTGCATTATGACCAGTGATGCAGTGGTAAATAAAAAGGTGGGTAAGCTATGGCCTCAAGTTGGTGATCATCATAAGGCATCATATCCACCAATATGAAGAACAATTATGCTTTAAAAAAATAAACCCATTAATTTATGCATTTTTCCTTATAAGACTCTATCATTATATTACTTACATAAGTTTGATACAACTACCTAAAGTGAGCGAGTTCTCTGGATGCAGGTACAAGGTCTGAATGAGACCAAAGGAAAACGGCTTGCGCTTTTGAGTGGATGTGTCATTTTTGGTGGATATACTCTTCACCATATCAATGGAGAAAGTCAAGCTTTTCTTAGTTCTGTGCTTTCATCAGTAAAACGACTTGAAGTATTTTAGAGGGGAGTCATGCAACCACGAGTGCACTAACCCTAACGCTACATTCCATTAGCCTTTGAATCTGTCACTGAATTGGAATAAAAAGGGGTTAGCACTTAACAGTGTATCAGTACACGAGTGTGTACTTAGGTAAGGTAGTGGGTTTCCTGGTTTGCCTGTAGTTGATCATATTCAGAAATATTTCCAAAAAAATTAAAAAACATTTCACAACCCAGCTCAGAGGACAGACAAAAAGGGAGACACATGATTTAAGAGGCTAAAGATTTATTTTAAACCAAGTAAATAAAAATAAGCTATGCAAAAATCCAATGAAGTAGGGTCCGGGAAATCAGTAACATCAGTTGTGTATTGAACTAACCTTATGCTCCTGCAAGGCCTTTACCTCCTGACCTTCAGTGAGTCCATCTGCTAAGCGTTCTTTTACTCTTTCTGGTTCCAATAACTACCACTTAGCTCCTAGCACATGTATTACCCATATTCCTGTCCTCATCATTTTCAAACCCTACAAGCACTATAATTTTAACAATCAAAAATGACCTAAAAATGGTCTTATATCGCCTAGTCACTAAGACCCGTCACCTCCATTCTGCTCATTTTAATAACCGTCGCTACATTAGGCATTCCACGTTCCCTGGTCCAATTCTGGCCACATTTGGGTTGCTGAATGTTAGGTCTTTATCAAATAAGTAATTTATCTGTCAGGATATTAGTTCCTCTAATGACCGCCAGTTGTTTTTTGTCACGGAGACCTGGTTAAACCCTGCTGATTCCATCCCCTTAAAGCTCTATGTGATGACGTTTTGTGGTAAAACATTTACTTTTAATTGCTATTAGTGTTGGAGTTGGCATTGCCAAGCTCCAACGAAACCATCAACGTAACATGAGACCCTCTGGAACAGACAATTCTGAGCGGCAGTGTACTGGATAGTACACTGGTGGGAAATAGTAGTGTCGCACGGGAAGTAATGCGTTTTACGTAACATCCGGGTACTATGTTAGTAGACGCTAATGCTAACTACCATCGCCACCATGGACGAAGCTACTCAAGCGAGCTCTGCTACAACGGACAGTGTTTCCCATCCATAGGCTCATCTGTGGCGCACCGCCACAATATCGGCACGGCTGCCACAAAATCAAAAGTTGGTCAATGTATAGAAATTGATCTAAATCAATCTCTAACGTGTCTAATGTGCGCATCACATCATGTCTGTCTTTTGGCGATGCACAGACCAGCAGCATTGGACTCAATCTGACAGCCTCCTGTTGTGAAAACGAAAGTGAAACTTGCTACAATACAAAATGCTACAATTTGTTCCAAACTCTCATGTGTTAGTAACGGTATTTGTAAACAGTAACACTTTTTAATGTGTAAACTGCTCAACACTCAGATAGAGAGTTAACATGAGTGCAGTACAGAGACTGGCATATTACCCTGTTTACCATTGGATTATTGGATTCTACTGAACACACTGCTGTCACTGTAGGTAAAGTAATTAATCTACTGAAATAGAGGCTCTGTGTAAGGTATGACTTGTGAGATGTCTTTTTTACTGTGCAGCAGTCTCATCAAGACAAATTTCTCCCAAGGGAGACAATAAAAGTAAACCTTAACCTTAGAAGCCACCCACCCGGACTATGCTTACCTCCATCAGCCCAGACCCTCTGGTCGTGGCGGTGGTGTAGCTGTAATTAATAAGAAAAATCTTACTTGTTTTCCAGTTTCAGTAGGCTCCTTTCCTACCTTTGAATCTCTCTCCTTTGTGGTAAATGGTAAAGCCCCAGTGTGATGTATATTGGTCTACAGGCCACCCAAGCAGAACAAAGCCTTCATAAATGACTTCTCTGAACTGCTATCCCTTATTATATCAAAGTATGACAGGGTTTTAATACTTGGTGATTTTAACATTCATGTCTGTTGTCCCTCACATGCTCTGGCTAATGAATTTTTGCACCTCATTGATTCTTTTAACCTTGTTCAGTCTATAAGCGGCAAAACCACACTCTGGATCTAGTACTGTCCTCTGGATGCTCTCTCTTGGTAATTTTGAGTCAAAAGATCAGACCACAAGTTAATTTTATTTCATACTGACTCCAAACTGATTGCTCCTGTCTGCTCCCGCATCTTCAACTGTACTACTGCTAATATGTTTTCCAAGGCATATAGCAATGCACCGACTACCTCTATTATTGAATCCTCTCCTCCTCTCTCGAGGACTGAGGACTTAAAGAACAGAGCTTGCCAAGCTAAAACTTCTCCTTGTCTGAACAATCTCACACGGTACATTAGAAGGGACTGCAGTAAAGTTGAGCGTAAATGGAAGAAAGACAAACTCCAAGTTTTTAATTTTTAAAGATCTCTTAAGTAAATATCAGCTGATCTCTACTGATATGGAAGGCCCTAGCCATGATCTCTACTGATATGGAAGGCCCTAGCCATGATCTCTACTGATATGGAAGGCCCTAGCCATGATCTGTACTATTTCTGGATTCTTTATTTTTGTGGCATAGATTGCACAGCATATTTGTATGCAATAAATGGAGCTTATTAGTCATCCTCTCCTTGTGATCATTTTGTTTTAAGTCTTGAACACAGAGCGAACAAAAATTTGAACGCAAATATCAATTGCCGACCGCCTGCTGTGCCATCTAACAGAAGCCAACTGTGCCAATATGCCATCGTGCCTGCTACATCTATTTAAGGTTTTTTTTGGCTCATACCACCAGGCCTGAAAACAATTCTAGGGGAAACACTGATCTTATTGTTGGTTCTTTTCAAGTTGTACATTTAGCAGTTTTTGTTGCTTTGTGTCACTGGCTTGAAACAAGTTGTTGCCATGTCTACATGGCACTGCACTTGAGAGGATATCCACGCGCAATGCTATCACACTGCTGGTTGACTAGTGTTTCCTGGGGTTGACAACACAACCACAGATCAGTCCTCTGTCTAACAGGAAAGTCTAAAGCCTGCAGAATAATGTATCCTAACAGGATTCTAAAGAATATAGACGATAGTGAGAAGACTCTCCTCGCCTCTGACTGCCTACATCCTAAGGTCTATCCTTCTAACTCCTTAGCTTTCCCCCAGCAATCAGCCTAAAATACTAGGTATTGACTAAGTTCACCTTAATTAACGACAGCTCTCCTCTGTGAAACACTGTTGGTGTGGTTG
>OMLI01091790.1:0-10177 GCA_900302605.1 Rondeletia loricata
ACCTCGCCTATAAGCACCTCGATTTCAGTCTCTGAGAAATTGCGTTTCTTGCTTTTCTTTTCGCTTGTCGCCATGATTCACCCTCCACATAGCACTGATCAGCATGGCTAATTTATATTCGTGTGGTGCTTTGCATTGACCATATATGGTTGAATTTGGGCGTGTAGAGGGCGGGATATGAGAATAATCCACGTACGCACTTTTCTGGGTGGACTGTGACTTATGAAGGTAAGATTTCCTACAGGTGTGCGTATGCACGGTTTGATAGGTCTGATTATTTTTTGGCGCACGCCATTTTCGGCTTTTGTGCGTACGTACACTTTTCGTAAGAATCCTACGCACTGTTTGATAAGTGAGGCCCCAGGTCCGTTAGGACTACAGCAGGGAGTCGTCTTGACTTCCTAGGTGTTATAGTGAGGCCGAGTTCCTGCTCTCGTCCACTGCTGGCCTGCCTAAGGGCGTAGTCCAGGACTATAATGAAGAGGAAGGGGACGAGGGTGTCTTCTTGCAACACCCCCACAAAGATGTCAAACTCCTCACTGTTGCCATCTGTGGTCACCACCTTGGCTCTTGTACCTGTGTACATGGTCTCTATGGCCCGGAGTAGGTTGGGAGGGACACCGTAAGCCTTGAGCATAACAGTGACCCTATTTATACCTGGAATTAAAATGCATCTTGAGTGATCGGATAGCAATCACACTTATCCATGTAAAAATCCAGATGTAAATGCACCCAAGAGGCATTGGGGATGAAATAAAGTCTGATTGCTTAAACCACCTTGGGAGCTGATTTGAGATGCATTGTGGCCGCAAGTTGGCCAAGTCAAGTGTAAATTATTATGTTTCTCCAAGCCACATATGTAATCTCTGTACTCCTCCCAAGAGGAGTAATAAAAGAGAAAGCGAAAGAAGAGAAATAGCATGCAGTTTTGTTTTGATCTGAGCGGAGCTGAGGAAGCAAACATCATCAGGCTACAGGCGAAGACCTCTACCATCGGTTGGATATGGATGAGACTCAAATGAAAGTACAAATGAAACCAGGTGTTTACTGTCATTGTGGACAGAATTTGCCTATTGCGAGCGAAAGTGCGGGGGGAGGGCAATCGTATTTATATCTGGCTGCCGAAGACGCATTTTTTATAACAAATGTAAATGTAATGTGGATAAATCACATCCGGATACAATCTGGATGCAAGTCACATGAAATGCCAGGTGTAAGTGGGATAAATGATACAGAATGCAACCGAAGCTGCAGATAATGTGCCCCAGGGGAAGCATATACAGAGAAAACACAATAGGCCCAATAATTGACCCCTGGGGCAGCCCACATATCAGTGGAGCACAGGATGAGACATGGTCTCTGATAAACAGAAAATGTTCTATAAGACAGGTATGAGGAAAACCAGTCAAGGGGACAACCAGATAAACCAACTCAACACCTAAGTCTATCATGATAGCATGATCAATGGTATCAAAGGCAGCACTTAAATCTAAGATAGCAACTCAATTTACAACTCTTAAGAGGGCTGTTTCTGTGCTGTGCTGTGCTGTTGACGGAAACCAGATTGAAATGTATCCAAGATACTTTCAACTACCTCTAAAAGTTGTTTGGCAACTTTTTTTTCAATGACCTTGGAAATGAAAGGTAATTAGGAAGGGCTGGACAGTAGTAGTAGTTAGGGGTTAGGGATATAGGGACGCAGCTAGAGGTGAGGGATTTATTTACAATGGTAAGCAGACTAGGGCCAAAAACATCCAGGACCTATATGAGGAATTAGGAAGGGGTTATATCCAAAGGGCTAGAGGACAGTCGCATATCAGACACAGTGTTTGTAAGATCTTGTAAGGATATTGGGGCAAATTGATTTAACAGGAGAGACAAAAAAGAGCTCAGAGGGGGAGCTAAGATAGAGCAGGACACTAGATAGAGTAGGACACTATCTGAATATTTATTTGCACCCAATTTATGGGGAAATGGTCCAGAGTTAACAGAGAGACAGAGGACCGGCCTGGAATGAAAGGTACCATATAAACCCCCATGTTTTTATTGGAATAAAGGAAGAAGGTGAGGAATGCAGAGCATAGAGTCCATACTTGACAGCAGGTGCTTTATCATATTAAACACTTTTACTTGGCATTTGCATCAGTGCCAGGGGAGTAAATACATTTCAAAAATAAAGCTGCCCCTCAGTGGCGCATACCCAGGCAAGAAGTCACCCTGACCCATAGTTGGACATAGACAGGAGTGGAAGAATCCAAAGCGAAGGACGATGTGGAAACAAACTCATGGGAGGGAATGATAAATCATACCGAGCAGCTTAGATATCTGATTCATTAGCTGAGATAATTTACTGAGCTTCACTTCCCTCCTACATACAGAAAATGATGACGAATGCAGTGAAAATTAAAATGATAAGAATAGAAGATATGATGTAATGTATCCTCCTTAACCTGGTAGAGGAAAATTAACTATCTCACATACTGTATGAGACTGCAGTGTTTGTTTCTGCACTATAGCCATTGATGGTTAGTACAAATCCGCCAATATGGAATAATCAAGTATATTTAAACAGGCTTTCACCGACAATGCACTTCAACACTATTTGGTCCTCACACTGCTTGTATTGATTCCCCCATATAGGGTTTGACAATGGTTCATAATTATATTTATTTATTTATTTAATTTTTTTGGACTCCTAGGAGACACAATTCACAAAAAATTTACTTAATTGTTTGGGAACTGTATTTATTCAGAAATACCCATTACTGAGGACTGGCGCAAAACTAATTTTTCATCATCATTATTTCATTATTTCATTGAGCAACACAGCTTGGTGTTCTGCCAACGACATTATTCGGTGAACAATGTCACACTAAAAATCTCTCAATAACTCTTGATCAAGACAAAGACTGAACAAGACTGTTGACAGTTTTGGGATGTGTGTGAGATAATGTATTAAAGTACCAGTTTTCTGACACTTTAAACTGGATTACAGTGCTAGCTACCTGTCGGTGTGCTGTAGTGGTGCTCCATCTTTGGTCCAGCTGATTTTGGGTGGCGGCGAGCCCTCTGCAGGACAGAGTATGGTCAGTGATCGGGTACCGTTGGTGAGGAATGCGTTGTGTCCGATGCTGATGTTGATGTTTTTCTGGAAGGTCACCAGAAGGGTCTGATGCTGTCTGATGATCACAGGTCTGCTAGCAACCTTCTCCCCCAATGAACGCTCTGACCAGTTAGGCAATCTGCCTGTTGGAGAAAGCAGAGACAAATCTGGAATAAAGGATGAGATTTCTAATTGATCAATACTACACTGGTTGTCTATGAGAAGCCCTTAACCTGAATTGATTATAATATTTTGATCAGATTCCACACAAGGACACATTCATATGCTAAATATATTCTTCCCAAGAATAAAATCTGGGGGGGAAACTGAATCCTTTTGATGTTTTTGAATTTTTTGGCATGGAAATTGTCCAATTTAAAGATATTGAATATTGGTACAAAATATGACCTATGGGAATCTTTAATCCAAAAATATCTGCCTTCAAAAACCCATATCAGTCAAACTCTACATACAACTAAATCACCAAGCACTAAGTAAACAGTCTGCAGTCTACTGCCACCACAATTAGAAATACACAATTGATGACACAAACATTTATCACATTATCACCATGGACATGAGTCGGAGGACAGACTGCTTCATGGACCGAACATCCTCTCCTGGAAATATAGCTAGAGAGAGATAAAAGATTCATGGGCTTGCCTACACTGCTCTAACTCTAATAGATGAGTAAATGGGTCATCAGGCAAGAATACAGAATGGAGTGTGGAAAAACAATTTGTCTTACAGAGAATGAGAAAGAAGAGCATTTCAAGGTAATTTACAAACAGCCTCATAGTTAAACACATATAGGCAGCAGTGGTAAGGGCTATAATTACCTTTAACATGTCCAGTTTCTTCTCTAGGCCTGTTCCAGAGTTGGGCAGCATACATCTGGGTTAACAGTGAGGAGATGAGCTCTGAGGCCTGGTCCTGGTGGATCTCTCCTCTGTCAGCCTGCAGGGTGATATTAATCAGCCTCTCCTCCAACCTGGGCTGCAGGGAGGCCTCCTGGACACCAGGCGGCAGCAGAGACACACTGACACCGGGCCCATACAGCTCCAGCTCTGTGCGGTGGCTGTGGCAACGAGGCAGCATCTCCTTCCAGCTCGGACTCGGACTGGCAGCAGACTCGTTCTCCTTCGACAGCCTGCCAATCAACCTGTAGTCACTGCCAATCAGCTGGAGGGTGAAGATGTCTGAGGCGGGGCCAGCGATGCACTTGTACACCCCGATGTCCGCCGCCCCCAGAAAGTGGATCTTCAGAGAACCGGATTTGGTGATGCCCAGGCGTTTGGAGCTGGGCAGGGGGCGTCCATCTTTGAGCCAGCGGATGTAGGGTTTGGGGAACCTTCTGACGGGGCATTTGATGACCAGGGAGGTGTGGGGGAGGAGGTATGCATGGCCACCGATGGTGAGGTGGAGGCGTTTCTCCTGGCGATTCTGGATGTAGATGCGGTGGAGACCCATGAGCAATGGACAGCGTTTAATTCCTTCCTCGTTGTCTCTGTCCTTCGCTGGATGTATCACTGCCTGCTTGACTTGGTTCTTGACTGGAACCTTCAGTGTCTCTTTGGGTCTCATCTCCTTCTTATGTTCTGGTGAGGTAAATAAGGAAGATGAGAGGGTTTATTATACAGACAGCACAGTTTTTAAGGACATGGGATAACCCACTCAACTTGGTATTTTTCTTTATCGAGGCAGCAGGAAGGCTAAGAAAGCTACAGAAGAAAAGGTCCTGGCAGGATTCAATGGTTTCAGAGGTGGGCGTCTTACCCAATACACCATCTCTGGGTGCACACATGCAATAATTTAACTGACCTATGGTGAGGTAGTATACATTTATGTCAACAAAGAGACCTTCTGTATGCATTAAAATGTAGGCTGTACTATATTTAACATTTAGTAGGAAAGCCAAGCAAATTCCAGGGAACACGAAGAGGGAAATGGGCCAAGAAGAGTGACACCCTTATTTGTGCACTGTTCAGCACATCAGCTGAACTCAAAACACAGAATAATTCCTGACGAATAGAAGCAGTTTGGGTCAATGTGAGTAATGATGACTGTAAACCATACTGATTGATGGTCATACTTAGACTATGAGAAAATGCAAACAAGACCTCCCTCCCTCCCATCTCGGAACTCTTGGGCTAAAGGGGAACAGCCAAATAGATTTGACATCATTAACTCAAATAACATGTTATGAGATAAGGTCTGGGGTGGAGAAGGTTGGGAAGTATAAGCATGGTTAGAGAAATGGGAGAGCAGTTCAAGGCCATGGTGATTATTGCTGGATGGATAGTCCAAACGTAACACTAGCCAACAGAGCTCCCAGCCCTGTTGACCACTGGGTGTGGCATTCATCAGCATGTTAGTTAATTTAATTTAATTTAATTTAATTGTAACTTTATTTGTCACATATGTACTTTCTTTCTTTCTTTCTTTTTTATTTTATACAGGAAAAGATAAAAAGTAACATTACAGGTGGTTAAAACATGTTACATGTCAGGCCTGACTCAGTTAAAAACTGGTTTTCAGCCCTGTTCAGCAGCACATAAAAGACACAGTGAAATTATTCCTCTGCATTTAACCCATCACAGATCCCCCCCCAGATACACACACGTGAATACAGCACACACATATAGGATACACACACAAGGTGGAGGGGCCGGAGCAGAGGGCATCCGCACATACAGCGCCCGGGGAGCAATTAGGGGTTAAGTGTCTTGCTCAAGGGCACAATGGCAGGGACTGGCACCTGATACTGACTCCAACAACCCTCCGGTTGCCAGCTCACATCTTGCCAGATTTTTCCCTGTCTGGCTCGGGATTGGAACTGGCAACCTTCTGGCTTCTAGCCCGCTTCTCTACCTCTGGGCTACCCTGCCGCCTAAGTGGACACACCTCAATCTTGCATTCATCCTCTTACCTACTTATACCTGAAAAAACTGGACGGATATAAAACAAGGTTAAGGGTTAGATTGGCTAGATTGGAGCATTGAACTGAGCAGCATCAGCAACATTGTGCAGAAAGTATGCAAGCCAGGGTCTTATAGGGGGATATTACCCTTAAAGGAGCAATAAGTAAGATGTTTACTGCCACATAGCACAAAATGACCATAATGATTTATGGCTTTAAAAACTCACTCCAGTATTTATTCCAGTATTTAGCATGGTGATATACTGTATTAGCTCTTCACCAGACGTTTCTGTTGGAATTCTGCTCTAATTAGCTAGCTTACTTTTCTCTGTTTTGAAATTGTGACTTTGTTTGTGTCAATTACAGGCCACCCTAGCCAATGTTAAATTGCAATTGCTACTGGTTGCTGATAGAGGTCGATAAAGGTTATACATTACTTGATGCAACTTTAATGATAGGAGTTTGTTTTCATTGCATATTCCACTGAAATACATGCACATATGCATATTTCCAGAGGTGTGAGAGTGATGGGGATGCCATACGCAGCACCACTGGGACAGGTACAGTAGAGTGTCCACGTATTCCTAAATATCACTTTGACAGGGATGGACTCCAGTTGATGCAGGTAATGAACATGTGACCTTCCGATCACAGGGCAGGGTCTCTATAACCACCAGGCCACCCTGGATAGAGACCATAAAACAAATGTGTTTTCAATGATATATCTGTTGATAGGATTGTTGGTCAATGACCCAACAATTACTTGGCCAGATGCTGAGAATTCTGGCTTTCAAACCTCACTTTCCGGCCCATACTCTGTTTTGGAACAAAAACTCTCCACCCATTGGACTTTCAAGACACTCCCAATCCCCCACGAGCTGGGACAGAAACCATAAAACAAATGTGTTTTCTGAGTTTTAAATATAGGTTACCTGAAATTAAATGAAAATGCTGCACCATCTAACACATGTCCTCTGTCTTCATTCAGACATACTACTCTGTTTCACACAATGCCAAGCATAAAACTACAGTTTCAAATACTGTATTTATTGGACTATGCAAGGAAGCACCCCCATTAACACACCTGTGCATGCGCACATGTTAACACATAAGCGAGCAGAAAAATGCACAAACCGAAATACAGTACGGTATCTCCAATTCTCCCAGTGACCCAGCCTCGACCTCAATCCTCATTTACCAATAGTCTTTATGGAGACAGAGCAGGCAGCAGCAGCTGGAGCGAACACTTTCTGAAACACACTCGGACTCGGACTCTCAGGAGTCGCCGTGACATTTGCAAGGCATTCAATCATGTGTTTTATGGTCTCCATCCCAGTTGAGGTAAGTTTAGAGGGATAGCTCAGTCAGACTCACACAGAGAATTAAATGTAAATGGTGCCTCTCTGTGAATGCTGGAACAGCACAATCCCTGTTTTTTCAAATGCACACAGTGAATATGAGTGTGTAGACGGTGGAAGAGTGATCCCTCCTGTAGCTTGGCCATATTCTTTATGTGAACTCATCAACACTCAGTGAACAACTGCTGAACTTCCCCATGCAGGATTTTCAGATGTCCTTCCCACATGTTGGAACTATGCTACTCACTCCTTGACTGCTTGTGTATGTACAGTACAGTATGTTAGCATGAAGTAAAGACTGAAGATAAGCCTGGCTGATTTATCTAAGTTACCCGCTTCAGATGTTCATGTTCAAAGTGAGAACAGGATCTGTTGATAGCTTGATAAAGTAGAGACCCTGCAGAGGGCCAAGGAGTGTATACATTGCTCACAGCCCCATGGGTAATCACTTTCCAGGCATATACATATGAACATTATGTTCATGTGAATGTTTAATATGGCTGTAATCTGGCATGTCACATCTACAGTTCCCCTTTACTGAGCGTGCACATAATAAAGTACAATCCAACAGCTCTGTCTACTTGGGCTGGACTGATATATTGGTTTGCAGATACTGGCCTTTTATTAAAAATCTGATATCACCCAGTCAGTGTTGTCCACCTCTGATATGTTATTTTGATATCAGATGTCTGACCAGAGAAATCATTCCGGTGTGGCTGGATTTTACGGTGTGTATCGGCCTTCAACAAGCGCGAATCCGCAATAGCTGTGACCGCACACGTGCATGCATCCACGCATGCATGCATCCACACACACACCCTCATGCAAACGCGTGACCTCCATGCCCAATTTCAGCCTCAAAATGTGTGGCTGCAAATAACTTGTTTCCTGTCCCGCCCAAGTCCCCAGGAACAGCTCTGGGCTGAGGCGATTTTGGCATAGTGGCCAAGCTCGGAACTGCAAGTCAAGTGACGCCATGGGGACACTTTTGTGGACAGAGCTATAGAGCTGCGGTCGCAGCTAAAAACCCATATCAGTCGAACAATAGTGTGCCAGTGGGTCTACATCAGAATATTGAATTTCTATCAGCCTTCTAACACCAAGCTCTGGTGACTAAAGCATTCAGCATTTTAGTGTCCCTTTACCTATAAGGTCTGAGCTCTGTAGACACAGATTTTGAAATCTGACATATTTAACAATCAAAAAATACCCAGTAAAACATCCATTGGTAGAAAAAGAAGTCTTCCATGTATTACGAGAGAAGTCAGAACAACAGTAGAATTACTGGCTGTTTTCATAAGACATTGAGACCAGCAACCTGGCAGCCTTTTTAGTGGTAACCCAGCAAGAAAAATGGCTGCAGAGGTATGTGCTTTTTAACAGTTTATGTATAAATTCAGGTTGACATTTAAGCCCAACACACAAACCGACTGCATTGACTGTCTGTGACTGTGAAAGGGTCTTGCAGAAGGAAATAATTGATTGCCTCGACTGTCCACACACAAGAGTAAATATCGGAGGAATGTGTGTGTGTGTGTGTGTGTGTGTGTGTGTGTGTGTGTGTGTGTGTGTGTATTCTTACTAGGGCAGGCCATCATGCGGCAGGTTCGTACGAGGGGTGGGGAGGGCAGTCCTGAGCAGAGCCCCTTGGCCACCATCACCTGGTGGCCCATGGCCGTTAACCGGCGACACACCGGCTCCCTGCGCTGGATCCCCAAACCACAGGACACCGAGCACTGCAGAGGAGAATAGAATAGAATAGAATAGAATAGAATAGAATAGAATAGAATTTAGAAGACTTTAATTTGCTAGGAATGTGTCTTGTAGATAAAAAGACAACACATACAAATACAATCACATAAACATATACTGTATATGTAATTACATACATATACATACACATACATACATATATACATATAGATTAGGTTAGATTAAATGAATCCTCATGGGGAAGTCGGGTCGTTGCAGCAGCAATAATAGGATACAGCAAAGATAATTAAAATCTAAATAAGAATAGAGCAAATGGGAGGGTTAAACATCAAACATTTGACAATCACAACACTGGAATGTGTTAAGTAAAAATATGTGAATGAAAAGTATGAAAATATATGAATTCAAGCATTTATGCAGGGTGTGCAAAAGTCAGGTTGTTATTATTAGTATGACATTTTGAGTTCTGTTATCAAACTGTAATAAATTAATGTTATAAAAAAAGGGAAACAAGAAAGAAAGCAACAGCATGTTTACGCACTCTCTGAATGCTAAAAAAATTTGAACAATAGAAGAGTAATAAGAATGCGGCAGCCGCTGCAACAGGCATCCACTAGTTCACTAGTTAGGTGCCATCTTGAAATGTTCATATACAAATAGGAGGCATGTAGGTACACATGTGATAGTCATCACAATCACAACCAGAATCAGCTGAGTAGAGAACAAACGCCAACACTGAGGACCTAGTAGAATTGTATTGTGAAGTATAAAGACCTGGCTGCCCTGACTATCCCTCTTTCCCTTATTTTGTCTTTCTAGCTGGGTTTCCGTCCAAGTACTTTTATGCAAATGATCATGATTCGAATTAGAAAAGCTGAATGGAAACGGATCATTTCAATAACATTTCCTCAATATTGCAAAATGTTTTTACGCTCACTTGAGCCAAAAAGTTAAATAGTGATGGAAATGCATTTGTCGAATACATGATCACATAGGTTTGGCTTGACTGGTTCAATTATACAGTTCAAAAGTGGCTTTGGATGTTCTGAAATGCCTGTAAAATACCCCGCCCCCCCCTGCACA
>OMLI01091792.1:0-27834 GCA_900302605.1 Rondeletia loricata
TCACACACCCAACACACACACGCACACACACACACACACACACACACACACACACACACACACACACACACACACACACACACACACACACACACACAGTATGTATACCTTAAAGCTGCACTAGGCAAGATTGTAATGTAAAAATACAGCCATCTACGCCTAAATCATGAAATGGGGCTGCAACAGTGAATAGCGTCCCATCCCCACTAATTGAGACACCATAGATTCACCCTATTGGCCCAAATTAAAATTTGGTGTCGGATATATTCACTGGTGGGAAATCCTCTCAATGCACAGGAAGTGATAAATCAGTAGTTCACCTAAACATTTTTATTTTGTCATTATCTTATCTAGTCACCTTCATGTCAGTCGAAGCACCGGTGAAGTCTGTATGTCAGAGTGTTTTGGAGCCAAACGATTGCACTGAGGCTCCAAAAGTCCAATATTCACCTCATTATCTCCTTCATTTTCCTCACTCACAAGGCTCTGGCCGCCCTACAGCGATCTGGTAGAAGAGTCTTGCTGCCTTCATGTGCTCTTCGTAAGCTCCTATACTTTTTAGTCATATATAAATAACAAAATGGACCCTGAAACAAACAAGTGGTAAGTATATAAAATGATTCACTCACTTAAAAATACTTTCTCATCAGTATCCCTCACTGAGGCCTTAATTGGTCCTTACTTAGTTGACTAATGAGTTGCAATTATTACATTAGTGCTCAGGGGCCTCCAGATGACTCAAAATCCAAGTTCAGTAACTCTCTGACTCAACAATTCTCAAATCAAAGGAAATAATCCAACACTGGTTACAGTTATGGGAACGTGTGAAATGATGTACATAATTGAACAGCTTTATTTCAGCCATGGGCGTGGGCTGCTCTCCCAGCATTTCCGTTTCCTCTGGGCCCCCATCATTCAGCATAATCTACATTTGTTTATCATCTGAGCACGTTGCACTGGGAATCAGTGTTCAAAAGGCGCAGCTTCGGGAAATCATACATTAACATAGTGCCTACGAGTCGTTTTTCCAAGCACGGGGGCTTCTATCCACACATGCCGCTTACATCCAGCATCGGCATGCATGGTTCAGGCACATCCGTTTTTGGATGCCCTGGTTGATTTAGAAGATGCTGGCGCTGTATGGAGGTGTTGCATGTTGGGATATTATGCAGAGGACATATTTTCAGGGCAAAGGGGCGTGTGTCTGTTTTCACAGATAAAACTCCCTGGTGATTTGTTTCCTTTCTCCACCTGCCACCTTGTCAGCTGGGGTGCCAGCTAATCAAAATGAGACAGCTAATTAAGGTGCAGCACAGCTTGTGGGGCTCACTGCGTCTGGTTGGTTGGTAGCCAGCGTTACTTCCGGTTACCTTGTGTACGTTGCTTTTTAGTTTGGGCATCTATTATTAGAGACCATCGAACAATAACAATGTTTTACTTAGCTAAACATTGAAAAAAATAAACAAATGATACGTGTTATGCGCCATCATCAGCCAGTCTTTCCATTCACACACAAATGTCCATTGAACCAAAGAGTGTTGAGATTGAGTATTGAGCATTGAGACAGATGGGCGCTGGAGAGAAAACCCTTTCAGCACAATGTTCAACTGTGCAAAATATGGAGCAGTGTGGTGGGGCTGCAGAAGTGTGCAATGCAAACCCTAACCTGTTTAAGAAAGAGTGTCTTGAAATGAGGAGAGCGACTGCAAATCAAAACAGAGGTGACATTGTGCTGCGTTGCCCTGAATCACAGTGCACTTCCAGTAAGGGATGGGAGAAATGGAGCCCTATGAATAAACAGAAAGAAGGCACCAATCCAACCTGCAGGACACATGAGAAACAAAAAAAAATGATTTTGCATATTTTCATTTGATTTTATTCAGTCACATAGGCGGGAAAGAGTAGAAGAGGCAAACATGGGTTGTGGTGGACTTCAAGTGATATTTCACTTTAGTAGTGTACTTTCCAGCATGTCCACTTCAACATGACTCCATGGAACAACTGAACTCCGACATTAGCTGACACTGACAGGTATTATCTTTGCCGCTTTCGTTTTCATATGCGGTAGAAGTATGATTTTGTTTAGCAAGTGAGTGGATAAACTTGACAGCCAATATTGCTTGACAGTTAATGAATCTACATGGGAATGTGTGTGGCATTAACTACAAATGTTTTACCACAGTGAAATATCCCTTTAAACCCAGGCTCATGGGGTGGATCAGTGATTCATAAAGGGGGGGTGTTGACAGCATCATTAGCCAAGCCGAAGTATAAAAATCAGCAGAAGAGAAAACAGAGCACAAAATAATGTCAGATATGTCAGTGCTGATGTGTTTGGCAGAAATGGGCCAAGAAGAGATGGGAAACTGCTATCTCTCTTGGCTGAGTGATTGGTAACCACCATCAGTGCGTGCCTATCACTAAGCTAAGAAAGATATGAGTGCATTGATAGTGGTTACCTATCTCTGAGCCCAGTAAGACAGGTGACCCTGTATGACTTTATGGACCTATCCTGGCAGACATCCTGTCAGTCCAGCAATAAGAACGGCATTACAGTATGTTAACGATCAGCGCAGGCTATGAGCTTGATTCCCGGATAATATAATGATAGCAAAGATGTTTGTTTTCTCAGCTAATTAGGCTTATGACTGCTTTCCAAATCAAATGTCTCTTCCTAAACCTGAAAGGAAAAGAAAAAACCATAAACAGATGATTAGTTTCTACTTAAGGAAGTCATATGAAATAAATGGAAAGGCTACGATAGCCAGCCTTGCGACCATAAAGACAAAAACATAACCATAATGATGGTATCATTTCTTCCATTCTCATTTACTACTCACGTATTTACTCACCTACTGTACATGTATGACTCATTTTGCTACAAGGTGAGACTCTGAACCAACACTGACAGACTGGAAAGCCATTTGGAATATGTCCAAGCACCATATCAACAAAACATTCAAGCTAGAGAGGAGATTTTACAGCGGTGACAGAAAGCTGTGGTGACTGACGTGCATTTGACAAGAGCTCTAATATACAAAGAAATGGAAAATACAAGACGTGGAAGAAGAGTAATGGGTGTCAGCCTTTTATATGCATCTAAATTACTGGTTTTTAATGTTCGTTGTATATTAATTACACTATCCCAGATTTGGCTCTGGTAACCCAGCAAGCATTTGATGGACTGTGATGGGCAGGAGGCAGCCAAGTCCAACGTCAACCCAAACAAGCACAACATTTTCACAATAGGGCATTATGGCGTGGTAAAAATTCATATTGAAACAGATTTGGAAACTGTTTTGAACTGATATAAAGATTTCATGATGATGCAGGTAGCGACTACGGACGGTGTCTCAACTTTCATTATGGCACTATATTTACACATCAACACTGGTGCAGGCTGTCGTATCAACATCTATTTAACGTCTAAATGTTTGCTGGGCATGTTTGCGTATACAAACTTACACCTAGGTAATGCAAGGTGTAGGTGCTTTTTCAACCACATTTGCTAAGCAACAGCTCAATCCCAGAAGGTAAAGTCTGCGGTCATTACATAAGCCCAAGCTGTACTGTAGTATTGTACAGTGACTACCAGAGTGCCATCACACTGCATCAGGCTCTGGCCTGCAATTACTGCGACTACACACCATCTGGCAGGCAATAGGTCAGCGGAGGGGCACTGTGAACAGTCAGAGCGTGACATGAATTCAACGACGCACAGTCTCCAGGAATAAACTCTCTCTAGACAGCGGTTGAATGGTGTGGAGGGTTAAGTGTTTCTCCACAGTTTTACCTAAATGCTACAGCAAATCAAGAGTTTACAGAAAAAAATCTGTGGATTATAGGTCAAGACTTGTGGGGATGATGCCTATATTATGTTCTCGATATTACAATGCTCCTTTTGTACCTGCATTAAAACATTATCAGTCCTGCAGACACCCCTTGTTGTAAGAGTATTTCAGAGAGTAAGAATCTTCCAGTAGCGGTGAAGGTTAACTCACATGTAGGCCAACATTTATATTTAGCTTCTGTCAGATTCGAACATTGTCATCTTCTGGCTTCATCTTGACAGGATGACAGTGCAGCAGACGTTTCCCACAGGAGTATAGATGCAGACGATTGGGCCAGAGGAGCCAAGACACAGAGCAAGGGACTCATAGCCACAAGGCAGTGTATACAAAACCTAATAATAGTCGACTTTCTCTCTTTGAAAGACAGACCCGGAAGCACTATAATTACAACTATTGAGTGAATACAGAAAATAATCAGCTCCTCATACAAGTTTGAAGACTTATTCTGACGTTCAGTCAGTTCTGTCAGCGCTGTTTGAATGAGCTCACCTACATACAGAGGCCTACAGTTGAAGAGGAAGCATTCACTGAAGCATTAGCAGTCAGGGAGAAGCAGCAGGAGAGCAATTAGACAAGGCACTGATTGAGCGAGGTCATGTTTCCATACTAAAGAACGCTCACAAATCCCCCCACACACACACAGACAGACAGACAGACAGACAGACAGACAGACAGACAGAACGATGCACAAAGGCACAGTACAATACAATCACACACAGATCACGTAGACAGCCACCTGTTGAATAGGCATTGAAAAGGGAATAGGAGAAGTGAACAGAGTAGATAAATGAATAGAGGTCGTCGCTCATCTAAGAAACTGTTAGGATAAAGCATTGTATCAAACATGGTTTAAGCCTAAGGCTAAATAATGCCTTTCAATGTAGATCTCCAGAGGTAAGTCATGTGACAGTTGCCTTATTCAAAAAATAGGAACAGGGAGACAACTTACCAACTTATCAATGTAGGGCCGAGTTATTGGCAAAAATACAGTGGGAAACAACAACACGGACCCAAAAATGCAAGGTACATCGCCAATAGTTGTTTTTAAGTGTTAAAGTGTTTAGGGTGGATTTTTCCTTTAAACAATTCTTCAAAACCACTGATGTTGATAGGTAACACTGTCCGGTGCAAAGTGAGGGATGAGGAGTTGACTATTAAGTAAACAGAACTTGTTTCCTTTGGAAATTTGACATGTATGAAGACCAGCTTCTTTACCAATGCAGGTCATGGCAGCCAGGGCAATCAGACTGGAACAGTCAACACTTCTGGAGCCCTGATTGAAATTCCACAGCAGTGACTTTAGCCATTAACAGTCCCCACATTGTGTGTGGGAGCGAGGAAGGGTGTAGCTCATATTCCCACAGTGCTGAACTCTGCTCCACTGCCTATCAGGAACACTAGTCTCCTGGGGAGATAGTGTATGTGTGCATGTTAGAGTGTGTGTTGTCGGTGGGAGGGGTTACGGTGTCCCCTGGGGCTCACTAAGGTTCCACACGGTTGCCTAACCGAACAAGGCAGGGAGAGCCACAGTCAGTGAGACAACGGCAGTCTCAGGGGAAATTTAGGAGGACCACGAATCAGGCTTCCGTCTCTAGAACAAACTGACAAAAGGAGGGACAGGCAGGATTCGGTCTGAGACAGTGCAATGCATCACATCTAATTGGGACAGATGAAATGCAAGCTGAAGGTGATTCACACAGACTGATGCGCCTCGTCATGTGTGATTGAACTGATCTAGATGCTATCCTTCAACTTTATGTGTGTGAAATGTCTCTAGTATAGATCAGTTCTGCCAAGGCATTCTTGATTTATTCGGAATCAAAAAATTTTCAGGCTTTTGATTTCTTCTGACTTTTAATTTAATCATTCAGCCAATAGTGGAGCAACACTAGTCTGAATGACTGTAGCTCTGCCCCTAGCCTACAAAACTAGTTGCTAATCCTCAGATTCATGCTAAATATAAAACTAACCAGTCACAATCACCACTGATGGCAAGGACATTATATAGAGTCAGAAACAATTTCCGGCTGATTATGACACAGTATTGGCATCTCTGTCACTGCATGCACTGAGGGCTTTTGGACAATCTCCAAAACCCTTATTAAGGACAGACAGTCTTGTCTTATAATGAAATGCATATGAATGAGACTGAGATAATGAGACTATATGGCAAACAGTGCAGCAAGAGCCCAATGTAATTAGCTTAGATGTTGCTCAGATTGTGCACAGTGTGTGAGGAAATATAAGCAGCATTATTTAGGGATATGAAACCTAACCTTCAGAATAATCCAATCGTAATTATAATAATCCAATAAATAAATTTCCCATTTCATGGAAAATCATATTTCATCTCTCCACAAAGGTGACCAGAGTATTACAACATGTCCTTGCTTTGCAGGGGGTATTCTCATGCATGTTGCTTTACCAATGAATACATGATCTGAATTGATTTATTATTCAACTGATATGCTGCTTAGCATTCCTGTCACCATCAGCTTCGTAGATTTGCAATTTACGTTTTTGTTGCGGAATATGCAAAACACAATTTTCATGCAAAGAGATGTCAGAGCTTGACACATCAGCATATGTAACATATAGTTTATGAAAGGCTCAATTATTCATGGTATGAGCCAGTCTAATCAAACAGCAGGGTGGATGGATCTATTAGCTGCTGTTGTGGAAAATATATCTACCAGCACTATCCTGAATAACTGAATTCCTTGCTGCAAACAAATAAAGTCTTAAAAGACCTGGTCCTATTCATAGAGAATTTCTGATATTTTTATTTTTATTTCTCTATATTTCCGTATCCTGCGAGAATTGAGGAATAAGAATGATGGGCAGATGAATAGAAATGTCTTTCCTCTGAAGTACGTGAGTCTGCCTGGAATTATAATCAGGACCCTGCTCATACAGCATTTTCTACGCTCCGGTGGCTGTTGTTTACTCACTTTCAGATATCACCTCCTTTCTTCTCCTCCTGAATAAGTCCCATACACTGATTTGCATGTCATGCCATCATTGGCTGTCTGGATGTTACACTTCAACAGGCTGCCTTGTGCTGATTGGTTGGAACTGTAAGAGGGCATGGAAGCTCTGCCGTCAAAAACAGGCATAAAAGGCAGTGCATGGGATCACAGACACAGATGAGCACACAATAAGCAACTTTGAGAAGCTTTGAGAAGCTTTGAGAAAAAGCTACTGCCGGTCTGAATAACTGGCATGTGAAAAAGAAGTCAAGAAAGAAGCTGCTCATAGAGACTCACAAGAAACTGCTGAAGGAAGATTTTCAAGCAAAACCTTTTTAAACAGAGGTAGAAGTCAGTGAGTCTGAGAGGTGTTGAGATTCTCAGTGTCAGTTTTGCAGCAGCTGCTTTAACCACTAAAGTAAACTGAGTAAACTGAGGCAGGCTCCAGTTTTGGGGGAAATTTAAAAACCTAAATTCAAAAAAACCAAACCAGCATGTCTCTGGAGGTGAAGGAGAAGACCCAGGTGCGGCTAGTGTTTCTGGGGGCAGCCAGGGTGGGCAAGACAGCCCTGATCCGCCGCTTCCTCCAGGACACCTTTGAGACCAAACACCGGCGCACAGTGGAGGAGCTGCACAGCAAGGAGTATGAGATCGACGGGGTCAAGATCACCGTGGAGATCCTGGACACCAGCGGCAGCTACTCCTTCCCGGCCATGCGCAAGCTCTCCATCCAAAACAGTGACGCCTTCGCACTGGTGTACGCTGTGGACGACCCAGAGTCACTGGAGGCCGTCAAGAGCCTGCGAGATGAGATTCTGGAAGTCAAGGAGGACAAGTACACGCCGATCGTCGTGGTGGGAAACAAGTCAGACCGGGAAGAGGAGCGTCAGGTGTCCAGCGAGGACATGCTGTCGACCGTAGAGCTGGACTGGAACAACAGTTACCTGGAAGCCTCTGCGAAGGAGAACTCCAACGTGGTGGAGGTGTTCAAGGAGCTTCTGCAGCAGGTGAACCTTCCCAGCCGCCTTAGCCCCGCGCTGCGCAGACGCAGGGAGACCTTCCCCAAAGACACCAGCTTCCGGCCGCCCATGAACAAGACCAACAGCTGTATCCTATCGTAATGGGAGACGGGGGAGGAGATGTGTTGCTCTGTATCATGAAGGGACAAGGTGGGAACAATAGAGGAGGGATGGGAAGGTAGAGGGAATGTTGTGCGACCTAGTGCTGCTGGACAGAACCGAAGAGAGAAAGAGTGAAGAGAAAGACTTGACTGCAGTCAGTGGGTGTGATGTGAAGAACTGCCAGAATCAGAAAGCTGATTCTGGATTGACAGACACTTTTGAGTTCCCAACATTGCAGATGGTGTTGCTATGAGAGAAATATTATGACTCAACTTGAACTGACTGTCATCTGAATACATTAAATGGAGTGGAGAGAATGAAGAGGGAGAAGATGAGGATGCATTTATTACTGTTGTTTACTTGATGTAATGTTGTTGCTGCTTATTTGGTGACATGCTGCTGGTGTTTAGATCAATGTATAGCTTTTTCATTTGGACTGTTGCAAACAGATTGTTTACTGATTCAAAAGAGGGAAAGTGTATATATGTTGTGGTTTGTGCAAACGTTTTAGCTTTCATGTAAAAATGTTTTAATTGACAAATTCACCTGTAGCACATCATAATGTTTACAATTTTTGTATCCAATATCTGTAACCAATATGCTATTAAGTATGACATTACTCTTATGTTTGAAAAAAGTGGTGAAATGCAAATGTAAATGCACTTTTCATTTTGAAATGACCATTTACAATGATGTCTGGGGGGTTTTATATCTTTTTTTTTTATCATGGGGTTTTCTCATAACATTTAAAAATGTTGCTGTTCATTTCACAAATATAAATGGAATGTTGATCTAAATGCTGAATAAAATATAAAAGCACAAAAAAAATGAAATTTCCTGTTTTCATTTCAGTGTATATATTTGATGGGCGTGAGGAGGATAAATAATGCTGGTGAAACACAGCTAGATGCATAGATAGGTCATCAGTAGACTTAAGTCTCACTATCTATTTGCTGACAGAGGTAAGTTAACTTTTAAGTAATTAAATGAAAATGTAATGATTCCTGTGGGAAAATTGGGAATATAATATATAGAATATAATACAGATAAGATAGAACAAATAAAACATATTGAAGATAATACAACATATGGAACATGTTGATACTCTTTCATGAAATATAGCACTATTGGTTGGTCAGAGTTCTTGTCAAGTTAACATATAAAATATATAATGATGATACATTTTCCGGTGGACACAAATGGATTTGTGACTGTTTACAATGCATTTGTGTAACAAAGAGATAGCTTGGTCATGAGGTCAGGAAACCTTCTCTAAAGATGGGGGATATCATCAACTATCACTTGCAGTAGCAAGGGAGAAACTTGCAAATACAAGATGTCCTGTCAGGTAGCAATTGCACCACAAATAAATGGGACCCAATGAGAGGAGAAAAGTGTGAATATGTAGAACAGCGTAGATTAAAAGCAACGGTATGGTAGTCATATTGGCCAACATCCATCATCTACTTGTCTAGGCAATGTACCTACAATGCAATGCATGTAGTTACAGAAAGTATTACTCTTGACATATTAATACAACTCTGGGCGGAGGACTCTCAGCATGCTCACATCTTCAGCCATACATCTACCTCCACAACTATTGCTATACCAGCCATAAACTAAAATAATGGACAAAAAACAGACGTCAGCCAGAAAATGATCAAAATGATTCCTTGAGTTGCTCTCGGCCCCTTTGCTTTTAAACTCTCACAAAGGAGCACAAACACTCAAAACACAAACACACAAGTGTTGGAGCTCAGAGGGTAGCATGAGTTTCCACAAAGTCTGTATTAAGATGTTTGTCGCCATCTATTGATAAAAAGCACACACTACATTTTTTAAAAATCTCTTTTTGCTATACTCTTGATCCTTCAAAAAAGAAAATTGTCTCCTCACTTTGCCCCCTCCACAGGGAGATCAGACACAACAGCAACCATGGAGCTGGTAGGGGGTTCAGTGACTTGCTCAAGGACACTTCAGCAGGACGGCAGGACCCACAACCTTTGAATCAATATCTCCATTGTGCCACCTGCGTGTTGACATAGATACATGTCTCAGTTTTTACGTCAATATTCTAGTTTACTGTTATGACATCCGGCAGGCTACTTTTACACCTCATGTCAACAGACAATTCCAATGAGCATACAGACTTTATTGCATTCTTTTTTTCGATCCTTTTCAAGTTTCATCATAATGTAGTGGTAACCGGAGAATATGTGCTGACGTTATTATCCATCATGGAGTAATTCCATTGACAATGCATGGGAGGCTGAAATTGTGTACACAAATTGTTTACACTCAAACGAGGTTTATCATCTACTAGAGCGGACCGTTCTGAACCAGAAGACAGTTATATGTTCAAACAACTGAATCATCCTGGAAATGATCACAAACACATTTTCCATCTTTGTAAAATGATTCTAACTGAAGATGAAGTCAGTGTGACATCCCAATTGAGGGGGCAGTGCTCTTATTTCAGGCCAGAAGGGAGAGCAGCGTAAGTTAAGCAATACAAACTGAACTTGAGCATAATAACATTTGAATACTAAATAATTCAGTGGTACTACTTTCACCAGTTGACAAGTTGGTCCATTGTGCAGTTCCTGTAATAGATGTGTATGGTTCCCCTTAATTCAACCTGCAGTGCAGACAGTTGTGTGGCACTCAGGTCCATGTGCCTCCCCCCTCTCTCCATCAGATAGGATTGAACTAAGTTTCCTGTTTTATTTTGAGGAAGTGGCCGGGTAAACGTTTGCTCTCTAGTTCCTCTTTCAGTCCACTTTTAAACAGTCTTCCGCACTCCACTCTGGTTCACTTGCAGACAACAAAGGGAAGGAGGCCTAGCAGCTTCACAGTCATGCAGGTGTGTGGACTTGTCATCTTGCTAGTAACATGGAGTTCTAATATTCTAGTTTAACTTGAGGCCTGAGATGTATATTTGAGGGTTTCAAACTGGACATTTTACACAGATTATTATTATTACTATTTCCGATTAGTATGACATGGTCACCTTTTAAGGGCGCTGCAGTGAGGGAGGCCATTCATCCAGTGGTAACTGTCTGTCTCAGTGCCCAGATGTCTTTGCCCCTGGACTTGGTCAAAGCTCCTCAGCAGATTAATGCAATTCTGAGGCGTTTAGAACAAGTTCAGGGTCCTGGACAGCATACAGCAAGATGTGTCATTACAGTGTAATTAAATGTAATCAATTTATATATTGCTTGCATTAAAAATACTAAAATGCTAGCTGAGACAGGAAAGTGGTACTTTGGTCTGTTCGAATCAAATGATTGAGCTCAAGTATTACCATAAAGCAGATTTATGGCTTTGGTTCTGCTTTAGGCAACAGCCCTAGATAGGCAAAAATAACTGTACACAGAATGTGACATGACTAAACATATTTAGACTAAGCCTTGATATGACGTGTGCCGGTATGTGAAATGTGCTCGTGAGTTAGTCACCTATTGTGCATTAAACTTGACATTTTATGCACGATGTAGTTTTGATATTTTAGAAGAAAAATACCCACTATGTGCATAATTTACCTTTAGTGTTAGATAACATCTATGACTACACACAGAATGCAAAAACTGGATTTATTAAGTCTACATGCAAATTGAAGCACATAGCAACAACCAAACACCTATAGCCTCTTTTTGACACTGTGTATTGTATCCATATTTCCTGAGTAAGTGCCATACTGTATATATAGGCAAGCATAAAATGACAAAACACCTGATGCAATGTAAAGCATTGCTCATTGGCATGAGCTTTAAAAGATTTGTATTGACCATTAACATCTAATTTGTAATGAACACTGTGCTGACTGAGATGTCATGCTTTTCCACGCTTCACAAAGCAAGAGGCCTCACCAGTGACTGAAACTGGTACTGAAAGTTGAGCTTCAGGTGCAAAGCTGTTCCATTACATTTCTTACAGTTCCAGTATATGACCAAAATTACTCTTCACACTTCCACTGCAACAATACAAACTATAGTTGTAGTTCATATCGCCAGTTAAATTAAGGTAACGTGCTACTTTAACCCAAGTGCTCAAGTACATCCAAGCTTTTATCATTGCAATTGTCCATGGTTCAAATAATGACAGAACCTTACTCATCCAAGAATTGTTTTATTAGCCAAATGCTGCAGCATACCAAGAGGTTGCATACAATACATGTTGCGCTATTCATCTCTCCAGCTGGTAGGAAGGAAATACTAATGAAACACTTTGTGCCGTTTGAACAGATATGCAACATATCATAGGAATAAAGCAGAGTTTGAACTGTTGAGACAGAAACTTCTTTCATACGTATGTAACATACAGTAAATTCAAGCAATTTTTGTCAACGTGTTAATCGGCAAAACAAACAGAAACAACAGAGAAAAGAAACAAATGTGGATTCTTGGTCCTTGGTGTGTGCTTTTTATGTGTGCTTGGAGTGTACAGGAATGTAAATGTGTGTCTGTGTGGGTTGCCTCAGTCATCCACAGCGATGTTGCGGAACAGATAGGCCATGGACTCTCCATTGTGGATGCGTCGGATGGCCTCTGCCAGGATCATACTGACGTCGACGGTCTTGATCTTTGGACACTGCAGCTTCTGTACCTCATGAGGAACAGTGTTGGTCACTACCACCTGGAGGCACAATAGGACAGGCTTAGTCCATTTCCCTCAGCCTTTTTCTTGAAGGGCCTCGGTCACTCAACACTGACAAAATCTATGCACACCGTTGTAGACCGGCCCACGTGTTGTTCAAGTTCAAGTTCGCCATGTGCATTAAAAATGCAGTGTAAAGCTCAAGCCCGGGCTCTCTCCACCTTCGTTTATCATTAATACATCATGAGAAGCAGTAGATAAGCATGTATGACATGCAGAAAATGTAGGAAAAATAAATATACAACACTGTGCTAAAAAAAATTGTTTCATAAATGCATACCTTGACATTTAGTTAGGCCAGTAAAAGTAAACAAGACATTTGCTACTTATTCTACAACAGATATCTAAATTACGTTTTCCTCTTTAAGGCCTAAAGGCCTCCAAGGAGTGCCCTGACCACAGGTTGCAAACCAATATGCTGTGAATGGGGAAGATTACTTAGCTAATCTGCAATATACTGGGGCAGGATGGGTTTACATTTAGTGAATGCTATACTGTTGCAGTTCTCAGCCTCCTGTTTTCCTATTTTAACATAATGAATAGAATTGAAACAGTTCACTGAAACTGTAAATGTAACCACCTATTGTATAGAAACTTTTCCCAATTAACATTTAACTTACATTTTCCATGGTGTTTACTAGCAAAGTACAGTGACGTTAAAGGCATTTGATCCAGTTCATTATTTTAGTGGTGAAACGTTTTACTCATGCACTGCTTAATGTTTAGCTCATTGATGGAAGACTCCCCTGTGAGAAATCCTTTTAAGGTTCGCTCTCTTTGACCTACTTACAACGTTCCGGTTACTCGTGTTCAAAGGAAATGGCCTTGTGATTTTACCTCATCAATAGCAGACTCCTCTATGAGTCTTGGTGCCTCGGCAGATAGCAGGCCATGTGTGGCCATGATGTAGATCTTGTAGGCTCCTCTCTCCTTCAGGATGTCTGCCGCTGCAACAAAGTCCTCCACGTCATCTATGATGTCGTCCTAAGATAGTGGCCACATAGATAAGAGTTAGGGATCACATAAAGAGGCGGTATTAAATGGAAGAAAGCAGGGTACCTGGATGTAGATTCCCATTCAAACTAAATCCCAACATTCAATTTGTATTTTTGTCAGCATGTCATGATGTAAACCATACTGTGTTTTGGTCAGTTTTGTCAGTCCCTGCTGTCAACAGACTGTAGGATGGTAAGAATTAATACCTTTGTAATACTAACCGGCATTAAGAGAGACAATAGTAACCAGTTAGCTGAACCCCACAAGTCTGTATCGACAGGCGCCACATGGAAAAGAGACAGGCCCTGCTGATTTTTGTGTGATTCTATGATCACATAAATTCCCCTAATCAAATTACATTAATGATTCAATATGTGAAAAACCACACTCACATGACACAGGATGCACAAATAATCAGTCATCCCTCGCACCAATACAGCTGTTTTGTGAAATCCTATCATTGAGTCCAAGGAAGGAATTCCTAAATTGTGTTAAGTAAAGGTACGTTAGATAAAAGCTCAAGGTCTTACAACAATGATGGCGATTCTGCCTCCTACATCTCCTACAACAGTGATAGGTGGCTTCTCCTTTGCCATCATTACTGAAAGACAAAGATAAGAGGACCATTACTTTCAGCACAGAAGTAAGATCTATCCAGTGTCTCAGAGATCAGGAGAGGATACTTGGATCAAATAAAAAAGGGAAGGAGATTTGGTTTAAAACCTGCAAACATCATGCAAGGCAGCTCTACATCAACAAACATCCAGCTACCACAAAACCAATCCAATCATTTCAGGCCACTGACAAACTTGGAAGACTTTGGGAATGGAATACACTATTGGTGGGATGAATTTTGAGGATGAACTTGTCATCCAGCTGAATCCAATCCAAGAGTTTACATGGTCTTGCATGTTATTGCTTTTGATACAGTAGTAGATGGAGAGGTGAGTGTAGAACTGACCCAAACCAGGGTCAAATCACTATTTGCAATCAATTAAAATACCATTTGTAATGGATAACTATAATGGAATGAATTACTAACTGAGTAATTTATCTCGCCTGCCAATTAAATGAATTGCCCCAATTTGAAGTCTTCCAACTCCAGGCAGGCTTATACAAATGTCTGAAGTAGTTGAAGGGATTTCAAGTAATAATCAACCCAGGTCTACAAGCCACCACACTGAAGCCCCGACCATGCCAAAAACCTTCTTAACAGCAGCAAGGCAGTTTTAGTGGTCAGTTCCCAAATCTGTCACAGACCATCCAACAAGGCCTCTGTACATTTAAAACTCCTACAAGGGTGTCAGTCGGGTGGTTATGGAGTTCTGGGTAGGAAACGAAGCCGGGAAACTGTAATCCAAATACACTTTTTAACAAACAAGAATCAAACTGTTGCTGAGCCAGCAGTTTAAACCCACAACTCAAAAGAAAAACGAATCAAGCAAAAGGATGCAAATAGCAAATATACAACAGTGCCCAGCAAATTGGCTCATATTCATTTAGGTGCAACTCAAAAAACCAGCATGAAAGGCAAGCCAGGATACTGTTGCTTGTGGAACTTATGGCATTATTTTATTCATGTTGTGCATAGAGCCCGACCGATATGGGATTTTTGAGACCGATACCGATTTTAGGGAGTAAAGAATTTCCGATATCGATATATCGGCCGATATTTTTTACATGCAGAATATATACATAAACACAAATGTTTTGCAATGATCCTTCAAATGTAGTTATCAAACACTTGTGACAAAGATATGTATTGGAGGCAGGATATTTTAGTTTAACAATAAACTTTATTATCCAACAATAAACATAAAATGCTATAACTTTAAGAGTCATCAAAAAATCAAGGCAACTGTGTGCTACTGCCAATCCAGCAGGGGCAGGTTTATGCAGAAAGCACAGCTTTTCTGCATTGTAAACGTCTTAAAAATAAATAATAATTAATACCTAATAATAAAATAAAAAATAAACTAACTGCAAAGAATGTGGTAATGTGTTGTGTCGGGCAAGCCTATATAAATGAACAACTGAATTAACATAAAAATAACACACATTCTTTTTCACAATGGAAACAAGTCTATGACTTTTTGTGTTATCCTTGAAATTTTTTTAGGATGCATGTATCATGTATTTTTAACGTTGTCAAATAAATCTAATCTAATCTAAATAGGCACAGAGATGACAAGACAGAGCTACAGAGCAATCAAACCCAGAGAAAAATAGGTAGTATTACTATAGGAATGTAGTGTGTAAAAAAAATAATCCTATAATATTTCTATAGTATTACTATAGTGATTTCGCGTGTTCTATGGTACTCTATAGTGAGCGATAATGGGGATGAGCTGGAGCTCCCATCCATCACACAAAGCACATGTGCTGCAGTGCTGAGTGTAATGGAGTCGCAGCGTGCTCTGCTGGACAAACTATGCTATGAGACCATTTCTAAATCACCCAGCATTATATGGTCCGATATATCGGTCGGGCTCTATGCAATCTGTAGTTCATAGCTAGTATAGTGCCAAATTGCATGTAATTTCATAACTTTAATCTAGTAAGAGGATTTTGAGTATGAAATAGCGTTAGCTATTATAATGCAATGCAAGGATATACTAATTTCCTCCCCACACACAATTTGTAACATTCAGCAGCCTGAACAGTAAATGTAAAGATCTTGACATATCTATGGTGATTGAGGGAAGACAATTCATAATATCTTTCAGGTCACAATTTCTCAGTCCTGTAATAACTCAAGTTTTCACAAGAACCAAAATCAGTTCAACTGAAAGGATCTGAGACTGAGGGCTTCCAAAAATTACCATGGACACATTTCATCTCATGATCCAAATGTGCCTCAAGGTTGAATCATATCAGAACAGCAAAGCTCCCTGTTCTAGAAACAATTAAGTATTTTACTTTCCCCTCGCCAACAAGCAAGCATAGACAAACATACAGACAGACACACAGACACAGACACACTTAATATCAGGGGCTGAGTTTGAGGTGCATCTATTGACAGATTGGTCAGTTTGTCTCAGTGACCTCTATTTGGCCAAAGTACAAAGCTTAGCCTTCAGCAATGTGTTGTACTGTACTGTACCTCTTGTCACTTCAGAGTCTCTCTTCTAGCTGACAGGAAATACCCAAAGTATGTGAGCCAATGTGCACAATAAGATGGGAATAGCACTTAATGTAATCTAAAAGATATGACCAGGCAGACCAGATTGAAGCTCATTGTAAATCAGCAGACTAGCAGCTTACTGGCCTAAACAACACAAGTCTGCTGTGCCCACATCCTCCTATGTTGGACGGACAAAACTAGGACACAAACGCCACGGGTTTCATTAGCTTTCCCTACCCATTTGAATCTCTTTGCACAGCAAAAGTACTCTGACCCAGATGTAAATTCACACCATGAGTTCATTAAGAAACATAACATGCCGCTTTTATTCAAGTTGATGAACACATTTACCTTCCACCAAGCGCCAACTAAGAAAATACAGTTGGAGTGAGTAAGATATCCATAATAATCCTTAATAATCTCAGCAGTAAGGTGGGATCAGTATGTGAAATATCTTACATTAATAAGGAGCTCATCAGTATTCAAGCTAGAGGTTTGCTGCATCGGGGTCAAGCATGGGTAACCACAGCTTGCAGTACAGTGAAACAGACTTAGCCACTGATATATTTAGATACTATGCGGTGTGTGCCATCATATTTCCTTCCTTTGGACTAATTGCTTTCTTGAAAACACTAATTTAAAATGGAATGATAGGCCAATGCAGTGAGCTGTAGACCTATCCAGTTATTTTAGAAATCAGCGATAGTAAGACAGCCAGGATAAAGAGCCCAACTTGGTCTAACATCAATAATCATCTAATGTCATACCACCATTTTCATTCTAAGTTAGTTTAAGACAATTCCTCAGTGTCCAGATGTAAAATGTATTGGAAGCCCTCAGTAACTCATTCTGTCATTCCATGCAGGGAGGCAAAAACATTCGAACAAAGAGAAGCAGAAATGGATTCAACCATTTGGTCATACTTGGGAGCTCTATCCCAGGGAATGGGACATGATGTCTGGTGCCTGTGTTGGCAAAAGATAGGATGGTACAGAATATTAAATGGTACATATAGAAATACAAACACAAAAAACAGATACTAAGTACTCATGTTAACACACAATCACAAAGTTGTGAAAAGAGACAAAATATTACAGTGCACACAGTGATGTCAAACACAAACTCATCTTTCTCTGAGAGGGCTCTTTCCCAAAGCCGTTTCGAGGGAGGAAACCTTCAAGAAATAAGAACTGACGTTTCATGGAGGGTGGAAGGACAGAAGATGTAATCAATACATTTGTAAAGGCAGAGAGAAATGGGTGGATTGAGGGTGATTCAGTTCATATTTCAGAGAAGGAAGAGAAGGCCGACAAAAACAAATTGCCAAGTCAATGAACGAAGGAGGAGGTGAATGCGAAATTCAGCTGAGAGGAGAGCAGATGAGACGAGAAGAGAAATAAATCTGTGTCATTGCCTGCAGTATTTCACAGCTGGCTACAACAACGTCCAGGAGAAAGGATGGGCTGACCTAACTGCTGCAGGGTGAGCATCATGGCTACTCAGGTCTTTACTCTTGTCTTAAGCTGGCCTTTTATGCTGCTTAGTCAGTCTCAGGGGAGGTCAGCCTTGCTAATGGTCTTAAAAAGGAGGGATTGGGATCTTCCAAGTGACAAGACACCTTCTTCAATGAAACAAAGATCCTGCAACATCTGCCAGTTCTTATGTTAGCCATTTTTCTTGTTAGTTGCTTCTCGTGCAACCACGCAGCTGAAAACGCCCATACGTTTGTGCCGCTATAGGGAAATTCAGCGCTACACATCCCCCAACAAGAAAAAATAACCCCGAATCGGCCAGTAGTTCCAGTTCCTCTTTGTTCAGCCAATCCTGGATGGAGGTGCTGCTGCACCGTCCGCATTGTGCACGCAACTCCAATGCGGCCAGTCATTTTGGCCACAATTACATCATTTTGACCTTGCTTTTCTGTGTGAAGCATGAACCAGGTTTATGGTTGCTAAGAAAGCCTGACATTATGCAGCCCTCAGTAACTCATAGAGCAGCTCTCCTTGTTGAACAAACATTTAAACATTAAACATTTAAAAAGGTGTGCGGAGAGCAACACCCAAGGCACAAGACACATTCTTGGTCTCTCAGAAGAAGACTGAAGAGAAGAATAGAGGCATGGGACAAAGAGGGGCAGGCTTGGTGGAAGATGTACAAGGTTTAGTAATATGCAAAACATTTAAAACGGGCTTTTCTGTGTACGTGCATCCAGAAATGGAAAATGTAGTCCGTCATAAAATGGACATTTTTGTGACATAATACACTATTAATCCTTATATGGCTGAGAGAGTGATGGAAAATGTAAAGAGGAGAAACAGTGGGTGGAGATGGAGAAATGTGTTAACATGTGTGTCTGTCTTACATGGCAGCTCCAGGCCGGTGTGTCCTGTGGTGGTGCGGGACGAGGGGGGAGATTGTCTACCGTCAGCCATGTCCGACTCCGAACACTGGGCCTCTCCATGGATCACAGCCAGTCCTAGCCGCAGCCTCTCAGCATAGGACTGAGCTCTGACAAACACACACACACACACGTCAAAGAAACTGATAGACACAAACTCATACAAACAAATATATAGCCAAAAGACAGCAGAAAGTAGTGCGCACAGAAACTTGAACACTCGCATACAAACAGACACAAAGTGTAACATGCAAACACAAAGACACACAATAAGATCACAGCACACAAGAAAGAAACCAACAACTGTGACAGTAACATAAGAGATACACTTGTGTATAACAGAAAGTGCGACTAGAGAACTTGAGGACTTCAATACTTGCAAGTCCTGCATGTCCCAGGCTTGCTGTTACCTCTTGGCAGCTGATGGGGACTTTGCAACGATTATAGCATTCCTGTAGTCAGGGATCTGGGGATGGAGAAATAGCATTTTCAATGCTGGAATATAGAGCTGATCTTTGATCTTTCAACCCAATTTGCCACTGGCACAGTGGCTGTTTGACAAAAAGGCACAATGTCATAGTGTTTGCCATGTAATGTAGCCATACCTCCTCCTGGATGTACTGGATGAGGAAGGGGGAGGCCCTCAGGTTGTCAACAGGGAAGCTGAAGAAGCCCTGGATCTCCTTCTGGTGGAGATCCATGGTGATGATGTGAGTTAGCCCTGTGACAAGGGAAAGCACCAAGCATTTGGTATGGCTTCAAAGAAAAGGTCTTCACTGATTTAAGTACAAAATACAATGCATTCCTTGCAAAGGAATGTAAACAATGAATGAGATTTTAAGTAAACCAATGATGTGGTCATGCATAAGTATGCATAAAGCAAAATACCATACCAATACGTACTAAATATTGTTGGAGAGTCTGAAAAAAGTGGTTTTATATTAATACAACTTCGTCATTCCTTCCGTGGTCATTCAGTTTGCAATATCAGCCACTGAATCATAAAGTATAGCATTAAGTAAATAACAATGCACAAACCATACCAGCTTTGGCTAGCATGGAGGCTAGCAGCTTGCAGACAATGGATCCCCTCTTCCTCATCTTGCACTGCTTGCTGTAAGGGAAGTAGGGGATGACCCCGATGATGTTCTTGGCACAGGACGTCTTCAGGGCATAAGCCATAACCAGAAGCTCCATGATGGCTGTGTTGACATCTCTGAGCAACAAAAAAGATCAAATCAAGAAGAGTCTATATGAGATATCTTGATCTGGAACAGGCTACTGCACAGCTATATTTATGCAAATGGTTGTGGCCTACGTTCATCAACAGAAGATCAAATTAAGGAAATGATCATGAAGGTTAAACATAAGAATTTATTTTATGTAGCAGTACTACTACTTGGACAATAGTGGTAACTGTTTGTGTTTACATCTATGGGTAACACAAAACATATTTGCATTAAGGAGCAATTGGTTATAGGATGATATGGGTGATGAGCTGATTAAGGAATGACAAGTCAGCAGTCGAGTGTTTGTTTACCCAACAAATACAAGGTTATCAACTCTTTTGGTTTTCCTTCAGCTCAAATCAGCATTACCTGTGTTACAATATTGTCTTATTGAATTCCGTCTTTCAACATGTTACCAATTCCATAATTACAGGGCAGTACAGCCAGACACCATGTCATTCCATTGAGTAAATAGTGTATAAAGAAGACCAACTTGTTTTTATTCACATTGTCTTGGCATGGCCTCTCTCTCGCCAAGAGGCAAATATAACCTTGAAAGCAACTGGGTGTTTTTGAAATAATTAATTGATCAAGATGTAAATCAGGAAAAAAGCCTGCTCACAAGAAAGGATTTTCTCACAGGTTTACCGAAGTAAGACCATGCAATGGAGGCTGACATCAAAAATGTCATCAATCAAAATTTCTATTGGTTGGCAATCAAACACTGTATTGTGGTTAGATTTTGATTAAATATCATGATGTTTGTTATTTTGATGACTAGGACAGTTTCACTACATTATAAGGCAAAGAGTAGGTGGTTGGTGTAATGGGATAGTGTTTGTATCCCTTTTGGCCTTGACAGCTTGGTGAAACCAGAGAGCAAACAGAGAGAGGTCAGTGGCCTGCTCTGTCTCACTTTACCAGCTGCAGCCAGTCAACTATAGACTCACTATAGGATGATAAAAAATGGTGTCCTGTGGTGATTTTTCAAACATGTCTCGTCGTCATAGGAAATGAACCAAGACAAATGGGAGAATTAACTGATTCCTGCCATGTGAAATGGCCATAGCTAGGTGTTGCCTTCCTTGGTTTTCCTGCTGCAACAGGTAAACCTAATTTTGGTTGGAATTGTAATTTCACTACCCAGGAAATTGTATGCTATGGGAATGCGACATGAAAAAAAAAAATTGCTGGTGGTCACATTATGGCCTCTGTCCCCTGCCAAGTAGAAATGTTTCCAGCTACACCAGTCTTGACTTGTTTTGGTTAATAACCCAATAATGACAACAAATACAGTATATTGGCATAGCTATTGGAATTGTGATAGGTGGAGATAAAATATTGCTTTTAGACTATTTTCAGAGGAACTTAGTCATGTGATAGACTTTATTGTCCCGAAGGAAATTTGTCTTGGACACTTTTGTCATGGGGACACTAGTGTTTGTCTCAAAGTTATGAGGGGACACAGATATCTGGCAATCTGAAGTTATCTTTGTGGGTAACAGCCTTTAGATAATTTACTTTGCATGTTTAAATATGTGAATTAGTGAATTTAATTTTTAAATGTGTCTATGCAAATTTGCAGAGGCCTAAACAAATTGAGGCACGAATAACATCTCTCTCTCTCACCTGGGAATGGTCTGGATGATAAATATATCTTGTCCACGGACGGACTCTTTCACATCCACTCTAGTCTCTGACAACAACACAAAACACACACAATCAATTTGGGTCCAAGTGCACAGTCAAGTGAGACAGCATGAAACCAGAGCTCAGCAGATAAACTCTACACTTGAAATAGATATTCAATGTGAAATGGGGGGACCTGAAGGATATTTATCAACCTTACCTCTATTTGCCTCTTGATAAACCACTGACTTGCCCAACTCAACACCCAAGCGTCTGAAAAGAAAAAGAAAGCGAGAACAGAGGTGATATAGTCAACAAACACACACACACACACAGCTGTAATCCATTAACCAGCCTAGTTCAGAGACTTTCTGGGAAATGTGAGGGTCATCAACACACAATTATGTCAACCCTAAGTCTTTGTTCAGCTCAGTAGCTTAATTATGATTAGAGAGGAAATCAGTTTGTGGCATCAAAGAAGACTTCACATCAGCCACAAAAAGGTCAGCGCTGTGCATAAAATATATACTAAGTTGATTTACAGCATAAATAAAGCGTGCAAAAGAGTAGTGTTGCATCAGTCAAGTCACAAGTAGAACAAGCCCAGGCATTATGAATACAGCTGTGCCTTGGGCCAAGGTAACCACATTATTATGTCGTCAAATTTGCAACTGAGCAGTCGCATTATGATGCCAATTCAAAGGGAAGAATGCACTTGATGACTCTTGTAAGCAAGGCACAGATGACTGCTTGGCTTTGTGACTGTGGGAGGCTCCCCCAGTAGAGTTAGCATGGATCCCTGTAGGCAGGGCTCTCTGGCCTCGCCCTGTTTACATGCCTGAACGGTTGAACCTGGAACTTGGTCCAATGTATGATACAGTGTCATTAACCATTATGACTACACTGAAGTAGAAAAATAAAAACACTGATCAGTGAAGATAGGGTTGTCGGTGCTGGGCCTGTGTTCAAAACATTATCTCTGTCTATAGACCATCTACTTGATTGGCATGGGAAAGTTCCTAGAATGGTGCAAAGGCAACCCAGTTGGCAGCCTTATACACCGCTTTCAATCTGTCACATCAGTAATGACTTACAAGGTAGTAAATAAGGAACGCTGAGTTCAGTTCACACACAGCCAGTCACATGTGCATGTCAGGGCAAATATTCTGCGTCTACAATTTTCAGCAGCATTTTGTGCATCCTCGTGTTAGTAGACTTCACCTTTGCACTGTAACAAAACTACTCAACTGTAATGGCAACGCAATCCCTTAATAGTGTTCTGCAGTGTTGCCAAACAGTATGAAGGGGGGTAAGCTCTTTTTCTCTGTGTGCGTAAGGCGATACAACTTCTGCTTGGCTGACTGGCAAATCTGCAGGGCCGGGGGGAAATTTATAACCCACCCCCCCTTGAACTAGACCAATAGAAAGAGATGATGATGGTGGTGGCAGTGATCTGGGTGTTCATTCAGTGGACTTTAAACAGACTATTCCTGTTATATTTTCATGTGCTATTCAGATGAATGTAATGTAATCCGGTTTCACCCGTTTTTTTTGGTACTGCACCAAAGAACCATATGCCTCATGAATCACTGCTTAGTAAATTTGGTCTGGCTCCCACAGTAACATCCAGTATACAGTATTAGATCTAGAAGCGGTGTCTGTGAAGTGTGCACCTTTCATCACTATGATTCTCAGTGACACTTCCTTTGAATCTCCCGTGACAACGCCCTGACAAAAACCTTGATTAGTCCTAATCTAATCAAACGTATCTTTCATCGTCACCCCATAGGAGTGTCGTTAATTTACACAATGATGTCATTATTGATGATGGCCTATGATATCATCAGAAAAACTGTAACATATGCTTGACACCTTCATCAAAAGCATCATAGCATTATAAAAAGGGATTGACCAGTAATGTTTTTGAAGGCTGATACCAATACTTTTAGACTGAAGTCACCAATAGCCGCTATTTTGTGCCAATATTCAATATCTTTAGCTCTGACCATTTTCATGATAAGAAATTAAAAGTATTCAGTGTTTCCACCACAATATTATTCTAGCATGTAGACCATCATGTGACACTAAGACTCTCCACTGAAACCAGACTAATGACATTCTTTTAGGGCTAGCGGCTCCTTAAGGCAGGGTGACCCACCACACATACTCAATGGTAGGGGAAACTCTGGGATAACAATTCAACAACAATTAATACATAATATGCAAATACAATTACAAAAAATTAGCAGGTTCTACAGACTGTTTTTATGTAGAAGGGAGCAACCTCCATCATATCGGTGGTGGACAACACTGACTGGCCAATATCCGATATTTAATAAAAGGCCAATATTGGGAAACCAATATATCAGTCTAACCCTAACTAGAAGTACCTACATTTTGAGTATGGGTGGCATCCAAACCCCTAACCATTGGAAGTCTTGATGCCATGCTCTACCTACTGAACTACACAGGAGCACAAAATTAAGGGAATAGGACCCATAATGCAGTAGGCCCATATTCATCAATGCATTACCTAGGAAGACAGCTGACATGCATTATCAGTTGTTTTCATCTATACAACCCAAGTAAGTCCAGAACCGTGACTATGTCAATAATACACTAGTCTAGTGCTATCTTGCCACTGACAGGTGTGTGTGTGTGTGTGTGTGTGTGTGTGTGTGTGTGTGTGTGTGTGTGTGCGTGCGTGTGCATGAGATGGATCAAATTCCAAACAATACACACCCAGTCATCTCAGGTCAGTCACCAGGTGTAGCCTACTGTCAGGGACATGGGAGATACAACGACAGGCCAATCTTCAAAAGTACATGAAGACGACATGACAATACAATCAGGACTGCATGCTGGTATTTAGTTATTTAAACCCCACTTACTCTGTGATCCTCTTGGCCAGCTCGGCGGAGGCGGAGGCGGTGGTTGAGTTAGCAGAAAAAACACGGTAGCCACTTTTCGAGACATTCATTTTCGAGTAACCATACGACAGCTTTGGAGTATGAGAGTGAGAGACAAGAGACTTGTGAGCCCCAAAACGCCTAATGGGCATGTTGCTTTGGAATCAATGTGGTATTCTGTGATAGTTTTCCCCCAAACCGTCAGTTATTACCTGGACAAGAGCATCCACAGTGAATGTGATGATTGTTTGGTTTAGACTACTGCCTTGTTGCAGACACATCTGCAGGGAGTCAACATCAACTAAAGTCACAAAACACTGAGCTAACCTGAGGCTTTGTAAAACAACGCTGTGAGATTAACTAAAAAAACAAAGCGTACACGTCCCACAACTAGTAACCTGGAGCAACATTCGCTTAGGCTGAGTCAACAACCACCTTTAGATCGATTACCACCACAAAAAACACGGGGTCTCTGTTTCCACCCGGACCAAAGAGGGTTTTTAGTCTCCAACACGCACACACACTGTTTTTCTACTGCCAAAACGACCGACAACGACACAGAGGGAGTTACGGCGTCGGTACAATGTAACAAAACAAAACTCCAGCTTCTTCAATTCAAATGTGACGACAGTAAACTTTGTTGCAACGCGGTCGCATCTAGCAGCAGGGGAAAAACTGCCACGAGCACCCGTTCATTGGATGGCTGAAAAGGGGGAATGACGTTCGACTGATCCAATCAGAGGCTAAATCGAAACAAAAGAGGGCGGTGTGAATATAGTCCCGACCAATCAGTGCGTAGTAGTCGTCTGACATCAAATTAAGGCGCAACGTCGATGCATGTGGTTCGTGGTTTCATCAGGGTTTCAAAAGCACGAAAACGACTGTTGCGATGTTGTAGGAAGTTTTAGGACGGCCAGCTGAGGACACGCGGAACAAGCCCTTTATTATTAGTATTATTATTAGTAGGCTATTTATTAGAACAGATGATATAGAAATATACAAATATATAAATCTTAACACATCATGTGAGGTACAGCTTATAGACAAGAACAGACCTAAATGAGAATTCAATGAAAAAATTGCTATTGAGCCTATCTCTCGTGTTTATTATTTGGTCTCGTATTAGATACGTTTTTAGTGCCTCTTTGTTAGTTTTCACATTGGATAGGCAGGTAAAAATGAATACTAAGTATACAAAATAATCAAATATTGCGTTTGGCCCCATCACCCTGGACTTATGTATATGGGATTTACCAAACAGACATACAACTTTAAGAGTGTTATCTAAAATCAGCAATGCAATTCATAATTTAGAAGAGAAAGGATGATTGAAAAAGAAACGCTAAATTGTTTCCGCTTCATGGATAAACAGTCATATGAACCGTCATATGAACTTGTTAGAGTCAGACTATACTCTATCTTAGACAGACATTGGAAAAGATTTAGAGGCACAACTCTGGTCTGCACATGTGGTCAGTCAGGTCAATACCCACAATTACAAATTTTTCCAATTAAAGGACAATAAAGTAAAGGCACTTTCACAAGTTGAATCAGCCTTAGTGATATACTTGTGATAATTCTAATAAACTCCTTCTTTGGGCAAGTCTGCACAAGTATTCCTGATGAAATCCTAATTAATAGTATAAACATAAATAATAATATAAAACCTTTAATATCCAAATATGGTCTTGTTTCTAAAAAGATGCATGTTGCTTAAATGCCAACTTCCAGGATGTTGGAGGAAGTCACACAGTGTAGTAAGCAGGGATGCAGTGGAGGGTAAATCGACATAAACTCAGCGTAGCCTTCTTTTTATTTGTGGAATAGACTTTACCGACCTTTTTAGGCTGACATAAATCTTTGTGGCATGTGTTCATTGAATACATCATAGTAAGTTGTAGCAAACTGCTATGCAAATATAGGGCCTTTAATGGGGAAAAAAATACATCTTTGCTTTTCTGAAAATATAATTGATATTTGTCTATATTGGTGTTTCTTTTCCTTATGATGATCACTGACTGGAGGTCATAACTTACCCACCACTTTATTTACCTCTACATCACTGATATAATGACTGACATATAGTACACTCTAACTTGTGATTTTCATTAGCATTTTAATTCAAAGCATGTTATTATCAGTGATATAGGTCCCTGTAGCAACTAATAATGTAATAACTTCCTGGATAACTTGTCACAATGTAATAAAATGTCCCTCTAAATGGGTTGAACATGTAACAAAACCTGTTAATGTGATACATTCCAGGTAGATTTAATAACATGTAAGAACATTAACCAGCGATTGTTACTTCATAAGGGGTGGAACATATTTTTTAACTGATGATGTAATAATAAATAATAATGTATATCTTGAAAGAATTTAAACTAGAGTAGGTAAAAACCTCGTATATGACTGGACTCAGGAGCCCAACCCATCTAGACTAGGTAAAAACCTTATGACTGGACTCAGGAGCCCATTCAACCCCTCCCTCTTGCAATGTCCGTGGTTTGGAATGATGAGGACCATATTGACTCAACCCCTAATCACGTGATTTCTGCTAGTTTGCACATTAATAGCAAATATCCACACCAGCGAACGGCCAGCCATTTTCTTCTCTTCTTCTGTTCTACATTGTCACGGCGAAGCGCTGTATTTACTCACTACTGCCACCTACATTGAACAGGTTTGAAACACCGTTAGCTGTAATTTACTCACTACTGCCACCTACATTGAACAGGTTTGAAACACCGTTAGCTGTAATGCGTTCCTCCAAGAGGTTTGAAACACCATTAGCTGTAATGCGTTCCTCCAAGGTCTGTTCTACATTGTCACGGCGAAGCGCTGTATTTACTCACTACTGCCACCTACATTGAACAGGTTTGAAACACCGTTAGCTGTAATGCGTTCCTCCAAAGTGGCAGTAGTATTGAAACACCGTTAGCTGTAATTTAC
>OMLI01091794.1:0-11737 GCA_900302605.1 Rondeletia loricata
TTTAGTTGGGATGTTATCAATCTCTGTTTGCAAAATAGGAACATGAGAGGGACTGAGCTCTGCTGTGTAATTATAAGGAGACGCCAGAGAGAGATCAGACCACAGGAGTGGCCACACACAGACTCAAGCATGCACCACACGCACACGCACACGCACACGCACACACACACACACGTGCAGACACACACTCAGGTTTCTCTTACCTTGAGTCACCTGACTCTTTGTTCTTGAGTTTGCCGTTCTCCCCCTTCTCCTGTTTGACCTTCTTTTCCTTGGGCCTGACCTCACTCTGGTAGACACGCCCTCCGATGATCCTGGTTCATGGGGTCAAGGGTCAAGGATTAGACCGGCGCTCTTATTCAGGGTCGCCTATTGTCACTGTTCAAGCAGGTTTTCTTGGACAAAAGACAAAACTCGTGGACAAAATCCTATTGTTCCCAATTTACAGTGAACAGTGCTGCGCATGAATGAGCCGTGGTGACTGTGCCGCAGTTAACCACAGTATAAACTTCTGTGTGCAGCCTTTGTAATCTCCTCACTAACCTCTCCCATGGCAACTGAAGCGTCATAAATCTACACCACCATTGATAAGGGCGTCAATTCACTAAAACGCTACGGTCAAGTCCCTGCATCTAATATAATTTGCCACCAAAACTTCTAAACCCGCTTATATCCACTACATTTGTGGGGACAAAGTGGAGCAATTAAATATGACTGACAATATATGATTTGGTCAATGTGATAAATTATTAGATTAGTCATCAAACTACCAGATTAAAGGCAACATTGGTCCTGAATGCTCCCCTGATGTGATTTCTTTTTTTAAATTTGGAATATTACTTCCAAATAAATCTCAGTTTGTGCTTGATCTTTGCTCTCCATTATAATGATAAAAACTACAAGATCACAACTGGACTCACTTAGGCTCAGGTATGACAAACCCAACTGATGCCCATGATCATTGACCAACCAAATGACCTTGAATTAGGACGAGCAGCACAGTGGGAACTCATTTGTCCTAAATCAACCCACCACATTTAAAACAGTGATCCTATTTAAGCCACATAAGAGCTAACCCAGGCTCTCACATGGTGAAGTTGGAGACGTAGGCAGCAGCGGGGATCTGGAACTGGAAGACGCCCTCCGCAGCGGCGGAGTGCCGGTTGAGCATGGCGCAGTACACCGCGGTGAAGGCGTACCGGGAGATGATGGTGGTCTTGATGGAGAGTTCCTGGATGTGCGGTTTGGTCTCCTGCTCAGTGGGCACATTCACGCATCATTATTGCAGAGGCATCAACACCTTAAATCTACCTGCAGTGCCAGTACAAGCATCACTCATATCCTATTACACTTAATGCCCATATTGTGTGCGTCCTTTGCGCGTATATTGGCAATTATCCCATTTTCTTTGAGTTTAGATTAAACTTTTATGATCCCAGTAGGGAAATCGAAATGTATATAGTTATTATATAGTTCCAGACAACTAGCAGGCTAGTGGCATTTCTTCCTGCATCATTGGAGAGCGTTTCTGAGAAGAGAGCCAGTGCATTACAGCTACTCTGGCGCATCTGACGCGCGCTCGGCAGCTCTCCTGTGCGTCACACCCAGAGCAGACAAAATCCACTTCTGATAATAAATAAATAATAAATACTCAAACTTAAGTGAGGCCATGTATTCTAGGTCACTATTAAAATGTAAAGTGAATGAAATGCTTGTTTACATTTTGAGGGGCGTCAGTTCACTAAATCCTAAGGCAGGCAATTCAAACCAAGTCTCCCAAACCCGCTTATATTGACTGCATTTCTGGGGATAACATGACAGATGACTGACAAGATATTATTATTATTACCAAACTATCATCTTAGAAGGAACATTGGTCCTGAATGCTCCCCTGATGTGATTTTGTTTTTAGATATGGTTTCCAAATACATTTCCGAAGATTTTTGCTTGATCTTTACTCTCTATTATAATCATAAAAAATACAAGGTCAAATGTGGACTCACCTAGGCCACACCTTCATACCCAATTGAAAAGTGCACAGCTACCCAAGACATTACTAACAAGACGCACAGGGCGCAAATATGTTAACTTGGCTTTACCTTGGTCAGTATAGCTTTCACCTGCCGAGGGACCCTGCGTGGAGTCTGTGGACACAATAAACACGGTCAATGAAGGACATCCAAATAAGTGGCACCAATATGTGCAACGCTGTCGTCTTTGAAATTACTTACAATGTCTGGATCAAAGTCAGTCAAGTCGGAATAAAAATCATCTCCAAACTGAGATTCCTCCAGTTGCCCCAGTACGGATGGGCAGAAACACACCAGCAGAGTCCAGACCAGCATCTTGCAGTCCTTTTCCATTAAAAATCAAACTGATAAATGGGACATTATGTATTCCCAGTGCGCAGCGCTCCCAGTCTCCGGTTGTCCAGATCAGAGTGGCCGGAGAGAGCTGAGACTGGGTGGGGGGAGAAGACTCGACAAACACGCCCACCCACAGAGACAGACAGAGAGACAGAGAGATGCTGTACTTTTCGGTCCCACTTGTGAATGAATAGCAATCTTGGCTGCTGTTGCCTTCAAGTGCTGTCGGAATTATAGCAATTACAAGTTGAGCGCACATGAGCGACCGACAAAGTGGTAGCCAAAATTTCACTGGGAAAGTGGCATTTTCTATGATCCCCGAGTTGCCGAGATGAGACGTTTAGGGTCGAAGAGCATGGAAGCTGTGTCAAGCATTGGTGGTAAAAGTGAGGATTTTACTATCGTTATTGTCTAGCCATGTGATGGACTGGCGACCTGTCCAGGTGTTTCCCTGTCTTCCACCCAGTGCATGCTGGGATAGGCTCCAGCCCCCCGTGACCCTGAACAGGAATAAGCGGGTAAAGAATTGTCTGACATTCTGTGTGAATAATTAGTATTGCTGTATGTTTCCATTTTCACTATTTGTTTGACTTTCAGTTGTAACAGATTTTTAAAAAGTAATTAAGACATCAATTAGCCTACATGCCTGATGGTATATTCTCCTTTTGATTCTGCCACTGCAGCACAAAGTAGCCAAGATATAAGTACTAGATAGTAGATTGAAATCTAAAGTAAAACACCAAAAAACCTCTGTTACAGGGTCAGTTTCATTTTTATTTCCGACCAAAAGTCTTATTTATGACTTGCAAGCTCGGAAGTTGGAGTTTACGAGGTACACCTGAAGGCAGCATGACTCTCATCAGGTAGCAAGCGGCTGACCCCACTTCCCCTAACTGTTTATGTGTTTATGTGAACTGGCTCTGTGGTAACCTGGCTCTGCCAGATGCTTTGTTTCACAATTGTGAAACAAAGATTTGTGACACAAATCAACCATCTGGGAGACCCAGGTTAGCTCTGTGGTGCAATTAGAGCCAAACCAAAAATGTAACTCTGAATTAATGCAAAGTTGACCTAGTTAATTATTGAAGTAGGAGATGTAGGCTATGAAATAAACAAACAAAGATCATTTTTAACGGCTTCAAGCCATTGTTTTTGTTTTGTTTTTCTAATTTGAAAGTACAAAGTACAAATGGTATTCAAATACTTCAGTGGCCTACACTACACTTATTGTTTTTCTTGCCCAGCACTTTGCTCTTACATGATTGTTCTATGGTCACAGAATAAATATAGACACTAAGGCCCTGACCTTTGCACCCCTTATTTCCTACCTAATTTAGGTAGGAATTTGATCTTAACGCACTCATTGTAAGTCACTCTGGATAAGAGTGTCAGCTAAATGCCTGAGATGTCAAATGTAAATAGCAAAAAAGCTGACAAAAAACTGAAAAATAAACCTTTAACCATTGTACTATGAAAGAGGAAACATAAGGCATCGCCACAGTTAGGCCTACGTTGGCGCTATCTAGTGGACATAATGCAACATTACATCTTCCTGATGTCAACCGATGTCTGTGTGTTTGTGTCACAAAATCAGTTTTACTCTGTGTATCTGCTGTAGTATAATTTTACATTGCCTTTTAAAAAGCTCCCATCCATGTCTCACACACACAAACACCTCAGAGCCAAATGTGTACCATTATGGTCGTATATTGTATGCAGGCCATCACATTTATTATATCAGAGTCACAGTTCTTGAAACAGTGTCTCTGTCAGGATCTGAAACTTTTTGTTTAATCTCAACCTGAATGTCCCAAATCTGTCCTATTTACCCTGCCCACACTGCAGGTCAAGTTTCAAAGTTTCCTTCTGTCTGGGTTACGTGAAACACAACAAATATTGACTGGGGCCAAGAGTTGATCAGTTCAGTGGATTTCCAGGAGGCTCCCAGCAGAAGGACTGTCGCTCTGTGCTGTTTGTATCTCTGAGCGCTGCCCGGCCGAGCCAACAGGCCTGGAAACATGAGGCGTCTGCTGCTGCTGCTTCTGGGGCTACTGCTCCCCTACCAGAGCCACGGCTTTGAGTTTGTCATCGATGGAGAATGGGACGGAGAGATGGTGAGTTGGAGGGTATTAACAAGGATGGAGTGGATGGTAAACCCACTGAAAAACTCAGTTTACGCACCTTTTTACTTGCAGAATAGAGTTTAACCACCTTTTTAGGCTGGCATAAATCTTACTGAGTTCAATTCATTCATCATAATTCATAGTAAGTAGTATCAAACTGATGCAAGTTATATGAAGACTGCTACATCACTGGTTATTATGGAATAATGTCATATTTGCATTAATCAATATTACATCAGCTATATGTGACTCTTTTGTTGTGCAGTCAATGTTTTTTTGTATCTAAATCATGTCTGAGTGAGTCACATGAAATGTACCAGCAACTATTCCCCCATGTTGATGCTGTAAATATAAGAATGTCTGTCTTAGTCAACTTGCCTGGTTAAATAAGGGTTTCTAAATCTGATCAACACCAGTACAAATACCTTCCTTTCTTCCACCAGTCAGGTTTACGGGATCATCGGGAAAGACACAGGGTGAGATGTGTGACTTTTAATCTTACACGCATGTCTAATTGTATAATACATAGCATGAATTGTGGGTTTGCGTTTGTTGTTGATGTTGCAATAGTTGCAATCATTGATCCTTGAACTGCGTCATACTGATCACACACTCATACTGGTGTTACATAAGAATAAACAGATTAAGTCAACACTAAATGTCCCATGTGGTCAGTAACCCTCTCTGATTCTAATCATAATTCCTACATCATCTCTAACTTGTGAATAACAACAGTTTATGATTCATTATCTTCTCTTAGAGAGTGGATTGAGACAGTGTGATGCTGATGACTTGTGTGTGTTTGTGTGTGTGTGTGTGTGTGTGTGTGTGTGTGTGTGTCTGTGTGTTTCAGAGAGCGATATTGACCAGTGAGGAGCAGGAAGACTTTGAGGTGCGTCTCTCCACTTGTTGTTCAAGCCCTCTCCACTGTAACAGAGTTGAACCTTATCTAATAGTCAATATGCTGCTGTTTGAAGAGATTCCCATGACTGACAGGTTATTGACTTCGCTCTCCACTAATCCTGCTCTGGTTCACTTTACTGCCTAAAAGCAAGTCTGTCTTTTTCTCCCTAAGAAATCCATGCTGTCCTCACAGAGGGGAATTCCTGTTCAAAATAATGTAAAAATGGTACTTCAGTTTCTCTAGTTTTAAATGTGCCATGACCTCCACCGCTGAGCGTTTGTGCGATGAATTATCCATCTGTGTGGAGAAGGCCATGACTTCTTCCTGAGTTGCAGATAATGAAATCTCATGAGGAGCTTCCCCAAATATCGCTATGGTAGGGTTATAGCTGATCTCCTGGTTGAAAATGTGTTGAAGGACTCAAATGAGGACATGCCCAGTACATGTGACCAAGGGTGGCTGGGGGTTATTGGCATCTAGAGTAGGTTGGGTCTAGTCCTAGATATAACCTGGCAAGCCTGCTGCTAGAGAGATATAGTATATGGAGTACCAGCTGGAACACCTTAGTAAAGTCCAAGTCAATTCCAAGACCAGGTCCAGCTGAGTTAGATTCAAGACCAGGTCCAAAGGGGGTCGAGATCAAGTCAAGACCAAGACCAGAGCAAATCAAGTCCTATTCAAGACCAAGACCAAAACTGGCAATAAACACTGTGTATGTCAGTTTCTTAAGGATCAACAAAGAAGTAGATATATCTACAGGAGTTCTTTATTATACCCTTCAACATTCAACTAATCAATGCATATAAGTCTGAGGACCATTACATACTATACACAGGTTTAATCCCTTAAATTGTTTATAGTACTGGGAAGAAAATAAATGAGGGCGGACCAGGTGGAGAAAAACATATCTTAGAAAATTGTTAGGTAGGTGAGAAAAAGTCGAATCAATATCCAGTAAGGGTCGAGATCAAGACAAGTCTGAGTCAAAATAGGCATGAGACCAAGACAAGTCCAAGACGCCAGAAAAGTGGTCTGGAGACCAGACTCGAGACTACAGTACTACAGCACTGGAATCTACCCTCCCAGCTGTGGACTGCCGGGTCACATCTGAGATCTCGACACCCTGGTTCCTCCTAGCCATTCCCTCACATGTTCTGTCTTTGCCTGCGTAGGCCATCCGGGGAGATGACATCACCACCAAGAGCTACAAGGTGGAGAGTTGCATCACGTCGCGCTTCGCCCACACCACCGTCAGGAGCTCGGTGGTCAACTCTGGCTCCAAAGCCCAGAGCATCGGCTTCAACGTCCAGATCCCCAAACGAGCCTTCATCACCAACTTCACCATGTCAGCCACGTCCCAGTTTCATACAGTCCAAGCAATTCATTCTACAGAGCGTGTACACACACTTCTTCTCTGACTTTTCACACTAATTGTTTCCTATGTTTAGGAATGTGAATGGGATTACGTTTGTGGGCTCAGTGAAGGAGAAGACGGTGGCCAGGAACTTGTACGCCCAGGCCAGAGCCAGAGGCAAGGCAGCGGGCATCGTCAGGTACTGGACCGGCCTCTTGGATTAGGACTATGAATCCTACGTAGAGCTCAATAGGGGTTCATCCCCTGACTCTGCAAAGAGACTGAAATTATTCTGTTTCACAGGGCTAATTCCCAGGACATGGAGACCTTTAAGACAGAGGTCCACGTTCCTCCTGGCAGTAACATTGAGTTTGAGCTCCACTACCAGGAAATGATGCACAGGAAGCTGGGTTTCTATGAGCACTCACTACACCTGCAGCCGGGAAGACTGGTGCCACAGTTCCAGGTGAGGGGGTCGTGATATATGTACTTGTGTGTGTGTGTGTATGTATGTGTGTCACTCAGCAATCACCCCTGACCCGGTCTCTCTCTAGGTGGATGTGTACATCTATGAGCCAAAGGGCATTTCCATGGTAGAAACATCAAACACCCTTGGGGAACACTTTGCAGGACTGTTCAAAGTTACCTCCTCCAAAGACAAGGTAACGTAATACACTCTGCTTTATGTGTAGCTCCTTACTTGATTGTATGCTGGGTATCTGAGCATCTAAATTGTTCCTGTATATGTGTGTGTGTGTGTGTGTCCGTCCCCAGGCTCATATTGTCTTCAAGCCCACTCTGCTGCAGCAGAGGAAGTGTGCTGACTGCACTGACTCTGCTATAGATGGCATCCTCACTGTCAAATACGACGTGCAGAGAGACGGCAACGCTGGGGAACTACAGGTATTACACACTTAACCATCCAAGTGTTCAAAGTACAAACTATTTATTCAGGCGTAATATGTTTAATATTGCAGAATGATTATGATAGAAAAAATGGAGATAATTGTTGCTCAGGCTTGCATTGTTTCCTCAAGGTCTCTGATGGCCACTTTGTCCATTTCTTCGCTCCGTCCAACCTCTCAGCCCTTCCCAAAAACATTGTATTTGTCATCGACGTCAGCGGGTCGATGTGGGGGGTCAAGATGAAGCAGGTAAGTGATAGTTGTCCTGGTAAGTTTACATTTATATGGAGGTGCTCCCTCTCCCTTTCTTCCCATCGTACTAATTCTTCGTCCCGCCATTGTAAAACACTGGCATCATGTGGTAATTCTCCAGAATGCATTTAATTCCAAATTGCTGACTCCTCTCTCACAGACAGTGGAGGCTATGCAGGCTATTTTGGATGACCTGTCAATAGACGACCACTTCAGCATCATAGACTTTAACCACAATGTGCGCTGCTGGAGTGATGAGCTGGTCCCTGGCTCCTCCATCCAGATCGCAGACGGCAAGAAATACATCCAGAGCATCAAACCCAATGGAGGTGAGACACCGTGGGAAAGGAAGAAAAGGGGGGATGCCACAGGAAAATGAGAAAATGATATCCTTTCAGGGCATGTAGAAGGCTTGGACGTCTTTGGATGCTATGATGACCAGATAACGAAGATAAAAAGAGAATAGCTGATATCAAACATCTGTCTCTGTTCATGACTGACCTTTATTGCCCTTTGACCGCAGGCACCAACATCAACGAGGCACTGATGAGGGCGGTGCAGATGCTGGTGAAGGCGTCCAATCAGGGGGTGATCGACCCTCGCTCCGTCTCCATGATCATTCTGGTGTCTGATGGAGACCCCACTGTCGGTAAGACTGACACACCATATCCCCATATGCCCATGCTGTGAATCCGCCCACCTGCATATATGACTTCCTGTGGTCAGACATGCTTTCCTGTTGACCCAGTTTGCAATCTCATCTCACCCGCTGACAGTGTTGCTTTCAATGATATCGAATTCTTTAGTGTTTAGTGGGATCCCCATTAGCTGATGCCTCAGTAGCTGCTAGTCTTCCTGGTGTCCACAAAAAATACTTTACAACACATCACACAATAAACATTAATAGCTATAGATATCACAACTTGATAATGATGTACATTGCTAGTGTAGAGTGTAATTAACGTGTTGTCAAGGTCTCACCACCCTCTTGCATTGCTCTCTTGCTCCCTCTCTCTACAGGAGAGATCAAGCTCAGCGCCATCCAGAAGAATGTGAAGCGGGTGATGAGGGAGGAGTTTTCTCTCTTCTCATTGGGCATCGGCTTCGACGTGGACTATGACTTCCTGGAACGTATCGCCATGGAGAACAGGGGCATGGCCCAGAGGATCTACTCCAACCATGATGCCGCAAAGCAGCTACGGGTATGACGGCACCAAGGAAAACCTTTCCCTTCACCAAACATAACTCTACACATCACGCAGCTCTTCCTCTCCTCATGTGTTATGCATTAAATTCCCTCTAAACCCAATCAAAATTATGACGCATCTTCGGTTTGCATGGCTTCCATGCATCCTATGCTCTGTATTTATTTTGGGAAGGTTTCCTGAACGTCATTTACTAATTGATGAAAATGAGATGTACACAACAACAACAACAGCATATAAATGCGGTGACAGGCTCAGGTACTTCCAGTTATACAAAGAAACAGCTCAGGGTGTTTTAGTAGCTTTAGGATGAGTGCAGGTCTTTGTTATTTAGAGGGTATCTCATTTTGGATTGGACCTCTTTAAAGTCCTCAAACTTGAGGCTGTCACTTTATCGTTATCACATACTTTCCACAATCATCTCATTCTCCTCCCTCTCCCCTTTTCTCTTCCTCCCCCTCCAGAGGTTTTACAGCCAGGTTTCCTCCCCTCTGCTGAGGACGATCAATATTCACTTCCCTGTGGACTCAGTGTCGGACGTCACCCAGAACCGCTTCGATAAATACTTCAGCGGCTCAGAGCTGGTGGTGGCTGGGAAGGTGCTGCCCTCTGAGAGCAACATCCTGACCAGCTTCACTACAGCGTCTGCTGTGAGTGACACACACTCACAACCACACGTTTGTATTACTATACCTGTGAGCACCTTCCATTGACTATATTCATTCCCTAACCTCCAAAGGAATACACCAAATGCTTGGGGAGATTGTCCCGCTGGTCAACTTAGCCGTTAAGTGATGAGAACATAGACACCAAAATCATCCATGTGTCCCTGGTAGATCATTGGCTCTGGTGCTCCTTGCTAACACTTTAGCATACACTATGTTGAGTGATAGTAGGCCACTAAGATTATCTCAAAATCTACGCAAAATATGCTGTTTTGAACTATAGCAGGGACTACTTTCCTTGTTTCCATAGGAAGTGAAGGTGGTGGACGATGGGAGACTGTGCACAGCTAAAAATCACTGCGCAGCGGATGAATATGTGGTTGTTCACCTGGAATAGTTCCAAAAATAAACCTGGCTACATCAGCTATATAATTTACAGGCCATATAATAAAAACCACTAACAATGTTTTATCAGTCAGTTTATCTTAAGTCTTCTTACTTTGGATAATGATAGTAGTCTACTTTTACTCAATATATCCATCCATCCATCCATCAATTTTCCATACCCTTACTCAACATAGTGTATGCTAAAGTGTTAGCATGGAGCACCAGAGCCAATGATCTACCAGGGACACATGGATCTACCAAAAACTTGGTGTATTTATTTAACCTTAACCCTTGCCCTGACGTAAACCTAATCCTAATTCTAATCTTAACCCTAAACCCAAGTCCTAACTCTAAACTAGCCCCTTGTAGAAGTGAGGACTGGCAAAATGTCCTCACTTTGGAGGATTTCCCTCATCTTTCTATCCTCACAATGTCCTCACAAGGATAGAAGTACAAGACCACACTAACATACACACACCAACACTAAAAGCTCCCTCCATCCCACCTCATCCTCCAGGCTCGTCTGGATATTTCCCTGGAGACGGAGGCCGACACCACGGAGTTGGACATGGAGCTGGCCAAGCAGCAGCACTCTTTCACAGGCTTCGCCAGACAGATGTGGGCCTACATCACCGTCAACCAGCTCATCGCAGAGAGGTGAGAGAGGATGGGGAAGATACAGATAGAGCGCTGTATATGTATGTACATGAAACATGGAAGCATGACAGATTGCTGAGAATATCATGAATTCAAGCCTTCACACAATGAGCCGGATATGTCTGTTTTCAGGAATACAACTCATTTTGTAAAGACTGTCAGCTTGACAGTGTGAATTTTCAGTTGATGCAGAATATTCACACTTCAATTTGAATTTGGATTGACTGAGATAAGATAAGATAATTAACTTTAATGATCCCCGTGGGGAAATTGGGTTGTTGCAGCAGCAAAATAGTACTAGGATACAGGTAAGAAAAAATATAAAAAAAATAACAATATAGCAAACAGAGATATGTACCAACTCATATTATACAGTTATTAATCTAAAGGCTTCTGTTGTGGGATTGTCAGTATTTCACTGCTGCAGTGTGGATCTCCTGCAGGTCTCTGGCCCCAACAGCTGTCAAGAAGAGGAAGATCACCCAGAGGATCCTGGCCCTGGCCGTGGAGCACCAGTTTGTTACTCCTTTCACCGCTCTGCTGGTGGAGAGTGAGGACGCCAAGGAGAGGCTGCTGGCCGACTTCCCGAAGGACCCCAAGCACGGCTGCTGCCCAGGTGCCGGACCAAAATACGCTCTCTGTGTTGATTGATATCACTCTATGGGTGATTATTATGGTGCTTTGAACTCAAAAGACAAGAACATGCAAGATAAGCATTTGGAACCAAATTGAGATATGTACTTCGTGGTAAGATTCAACCGATATGGGCTTTTGAAGGCCGATATGGATGCCGATATTTTTTGGATCGAAGCCGACGATAGCTGATATTTTGTGCCGATATTCAATATCTTTAAATTTGACCAATTCCAAAATCTGAAAAATGATGTTAAGTATTCAATGTTTCCCCCAGAATTGTATT
>OMLI01091795.1:0-16598 GCA_900302605.1 Rondeletia loricata
GACAAACATTGGTTTTTATTTATTTTTAGAGCTTTTATTGGCAAGCAACCACCTTATATTAGTTTTATGCTGGACTGGAACTCTGGGTCCTATCTAACCCGTTCCAGTAAGATGCTACTGCTTAAGGTTCCCCGAGCATGTTCCAAACTAGGAATGACTGCCTTTTCAGTTAGGGCTCCAAAATCATGGAATGCCCTGCAGAGCACTTTAAAAATGGCTACTCTTCCTACTTTTGGACAATTTAAAACTATGATTTCTGAATTTTGCACATCACACTGTAATTGTTTTAGCTGAATTTCTTGTTCTTTAAAATTATTTTATCCTATTTTTATCTATTTTATCCAATCTATTTTTTTTAATGTTGTGCTTTTTTAGTTTTTATCATTGTTTTTATTTCTGTTCTTTATTATCCTTGTATTATTTTATCTCTACTCGTCATCACTGGAAATGAGGGCAACCTCAGTGTCCTTCGAGTTTAAATAAAGGTTATTGAAGATCCTGTGCAATACATATTCTAGACGATTCACCTTGTGAAGAAAGGGAAAGGAATGAATGAAAATAAAGGAAATTAACCCTGTGTGAAACTGATGAGGGGGAGTGATAGTGGGCTTGTCAGATGCTTACATTTGAACATTACCTGGTTGATATAGTAGTATGTTTTAAAAATAAAACCAGAAACGGGACGGTAAAAACTGGTGTAAACAAATAAGAACCTCAAAAGTCCTAGGACCCTCAATAACCTCACCCAAAAGTCTTCAGGTTAAAAGGAACCTAATTCACCTACCGGCGGTGAGCGGAAAACGTCAACTGTAAGCACTACCTAACACACACTAACGGGCTTCGGTGATTCCCTCTTGCGAGGTGAAGTGCATGAAAACAGGGTAGAAATAACCCTGGTGTAAGCATATTCCCTGTGAGCTTCATTAGATAGGAGCATTCGTTGGTCGCTAGGCGGGGGAGAAGTGTTGGTCTAGAGCCTCCCCAAAGACCCCCATCGGGGCAGAACGGTGATTCGAGGCACGCAATAACAGGAACGGTTGTGTACCCTTTGTGTACATGCCTGAATATCCCTGTTTGCCTGAAATGGGCTTTTCAATGAAGTTTTGGAAATTTTGGGTCGTATTATATTTGCCGGGAGCGTGTGTCTTATGGGCGTGGCCAGCGGTGAGCTGGGTTGTGTGTACAGTGAGGCTAAATGTGTAGCAGACTAGGCCTGTTCAAAAACACAGGCGAACATCAGCATTGTTTTTCCACGCTGGCACCATCTAAAGGAGACAACAGGGCTGAGAAGCGACGCAGAGCTGGCTTGTATACTGCTAGACTGGTAGGACGCTTGCCAGTTTGGTACATTTTCTGCATCGCAAGATTGCGGTGATTAATTATCCCACACAGTATATCAGACAGCTCATCATGATGAGTGCCAATATTGGGGTGTGACTTTACCCAATATTGTCAGGACAGAGGACAGTAATTGCTATACACAGCTGCCTTAGATGAAATTAATGCATCATGTTTTCTGATATCCTTTTTGGTTATTGGCGCTTTGCAGAGAGCAACAATCTCAAGAAATCCTCTCCCAAGGTCACAAGCACATGTGCAGTCACACATGTGTACACACACACACACACACACACACCATTCCACAAGCTTGCATTTCCTCCCTTGAGACAGTCTATTCAGTCTAGTCAATGTCCGAATCCACTCTGACCCATACTCTTCTTAACAAAGATATATTTCCTGCCATGAACACTAGTGTGGGCTTGCGGAAGTAGCTGCCTTACACTGAGGTCGAATCCTTGTCTACTCCCCTAAGACAGGCAAGACTTGTGACTTTGCACTGTTTACATTAGTTGCACACCCACTCACTCTGTCAGTCGAATTAGGTTTTTCCTTGGGGATGCAGGAGAACCCTTGTTGAGTGTAATTAAGTTCCACTGCAGACTGTCTTTTACTAATTGTAACAAGACACATTAATAGCCAATGTCCTAGTGTCCTTTCAGACAGTAAAATGTAAAACCAAGGAGTTCCTCTTATGGTAGACATGATGCTTTACAAATATCTCAGCATGGATACTATTGTGTCTCAGAAGAACTTCATATTATTGCCATCAGATAGTAATGATAGTAAGGCATTGTTACGGGTGGCTAGAAAAGCTTCTTCTTTTCCTTTAACTCTAATCACAGTCCCATAGAAGAGCAGGTACAGATGCTGTACAGAACAGTGCTACAGGACATTAGCATGTGGCGATGAGTTATTTCTGAACATGAGAAGAGGATTGTGGGAGTTCTGTGAAAATGTCCAGCTAAGTGTGAAGATTATGGAAAGAGACCAGTGCCAGCACAGACTGTATTTGAAATTGAATGTGATTATAACTCAGTTTTCCCAATTCAAATTCAGTTTTCTTAATTCAGATAATTCAGATACGTTTTACGTTTTAATGTGTGAAATCCCACCAAGTGGCAAAGATTTTTATATTTTTTGAGATTATTACCACAACCTCTGCTTCCTCTGCATCATTTTTTTTCTTAGTTGAATTGTGGTTGTACATAGCTGTTGCGATACAAATGCAACATCATGAAGTTAATCTAAGTAAAGGCAGGCACTGATTTCTGTGGCCACTTAGAAAGCACACTGACCTATTCTCCCTCAGAGTGTGTATTAAAATTACATTCGCCTCCAAGCTCTCCATTCAGTAATAAATTGTCTGTGTTGAGACTCCGTGTGTTTTGAATGTTTTCCCATTCAATTAGTGTGGGATTGTTTATCAGTGTTACAACAGCATGACATTCTGGATTGTTTTTGCTATTTTCATTAACGGCATTACCCTTGAATTCTTTGCTGTTGCAATTTCATTTTATTATCAATATCAACTGTATATTCATAGAATATATTTATAGAATAGTTGAAGAATCATGTAATATATATTCATATCCATATAGGACTTAAATAAAGTAGCACAGTGTAAAGAACCTCCAAATATTCAGATCTATAGTATGAGTTTAGTATTCTGATAATCAACATTTAAGTTGAAGTACAACAATATCACTGCAAATTTAATATTGATCATTTTATACTTATAATTGATAGACTGAGGATTTTGATGGCATCTCAGTGACAGTCTGGACTAGCTCTCATCTTACCTGTCAAACAGAAAATGTTCATTCTCCATTGGTGTTTGTTTCTCCTGTTTAATTATTTACATGTTGTGTGCCTTGAGGCTTGGTTCTTGGGTCGATACAATTTTCTTAATTTAGGTTACCCCTCGGCTATGTTATTTGTTAGCATAGTATCTCCTCTCCTACAAGCTATGCCGAAAATATTCCAAATGTATTCAAATAAATTTGTACATAACTCTGGTCCTTACTGTTGGCCCTGAACACATCTCTAGACAAATTCATTTGTTTCAAGGCCCTTTAACTCTCTACATCAAGCCTGTACCTAAGAATTTAGGAGTTAACTTTGATTCAAATGTAAAACTTGAGCAACATTTTACCAACTTCGGAATATTGTCAAGATTAGAATGGATTTGTGTTTTAACAATAGTGAGAGACGTATACTAACGTGTATGTCCTCTCGCTCGTCTGTCTTACTTAGTTGCTGACTGTTGACGAAGAGTAAGCACACTTCATGACAAAAATGTCAGTGATGTACTACTGAGGCTTGGCTAGGTCTGGCTGCTAACTGCATGTCAGATATTTTAACCCTCTATAAGCCAGAGTGCAGCCTGTGATCCTAAAGCAGGGCCTGCCTGGTCGTCCTGCAATTGAGGCTTAAGTGTCAACCTTTAAATCACATATTGAAACACATTTTCACAGATAGGCTTTTATATATTTCTATTTATCTATTATATTCTCATTGCATTTGCCTAATTTATTCCTGTGTAATCATGTTTTGAAAAGTGCTTCTTTTTGTATTGCTTCCGCACATTATTACTGTTGTAATTTTCACTGTAAGTTGTTGTAATGTTTGTTACTATTGTTCTCATATCTGAATTAGGATAAGAAGGTCACCAAGGTCATTTGTCAGGTTATTATTTTCTGTATCTTTATGAACAACAACCATAATTCTGGGTGTGCCTCTCAGGAATGAGCACAAATCTCAATGATGTTTTTAGGTTATATTTCATTAGTGCCCTATGCTGATCAGAGTAGCCTTTGATGTTTCATTCCCCTCTCATCATTCTTGTTCTCCAGTGTCTGATAGCTCAGCTCTCACATCGTACACCTGCTTCTTCTGGAGACCTGTTGAGTCAGTCACAGGACATGTGGCTGGAAGACAGTGTCTTTGTATCCAAAAACACATGCACCACCAATCATCTGAAAAAATATTTGCCTTTGTAAAAACACAATCAATCATGCAACATGTCACCTGAGCTCAGCTGTTATAATCCTGGGATAGTAGTCTTTGTAAGTGTGAAAGATTTCATGAGTCATGAGATTTATCTTTAAACAAAGAAAATATTAATCAAGACAAAAAAAATTAGAAATTAATTGATGACACATACTAACTTAAGAATCAGACTGTATGATACATGATAGGCAGTGAAGCCATAACCAACAGTACTATAGCACAACATTGGCTTTGACTGGTGATTTAATCTGTTCAGAATAATATTCTTAAAGTCACTTATATCTTTGTCACCTCACTGAGCCAAAGTCATTAGTCTATCTTCAGTCCCTTAATAAAACAGTTATTACATAAAGTTTGTCTCAATGAGTAATTTAATAACAATCCAGTCTTTAAAGTTGAAGAGGAAATGTGTCTATCTGAGACTTTTGTCTTTAAAATGAAATATTTTTGTTGTTGTCCTATACACAGAATGCTTGTGCTACTATACAGTTAGAATCTGTGAAAATGTATGCAAAATAGTCCCATGTTCTTCAGTACTGATGTATGTTTTCTTAATACTAAAATTCAAATACTCAGATCTACCAGACAGTCCTTTGACACATTTTAAATCAGACACTGATTGACTTTAATAAAGTAAGTAATTCAAGTGTTACCAATCCCTATCTTCTTGAATCTAATACCCATGTGAAATTATTGTAGGATCCCTTGCCTCTTAAAAAGGCTTGTGTTCCCATTCTCTCTGATGTCAAAATCAAAGAATGTCATAGAAATGGGATAACAGTCCCACTTTGACATGCCTTATTTGGTATACAGTACACAAGCACATAGCTCCCTAGGAATTTGGAGAAGGTCAACATACAGTCTGTTATTAGGACCACACTATTGGCTAGTATTGACAATAAAAGCCTGCAGTGAGATCAGTATCTCCATTTGTGGTATGCCTACAGAGACTCAAAGAGTGCAGAGTACCCTGCTATACCTCTACAAATAAGCAGTATGCTCACTGAATATTATTTTATTTACTTACTGCAGAGGAAATTCCCTCCTTAGAGATTATTTATCTCTTTACATTCACGTTCATAGTAGATTAGCATAAAATAAGCAACCTTGTAGTATAAAATGTTATTTATTCCATCTGCCCACCCTTTTCAAACAAGTATTATAAGAGTCAATGAACATATTATCTTCAGAGCAGACCTTGACAGAAAAATTAATGAGACATACAAATCTGTTTTACACAGACATATGATGTATTGCTCAGCTGAAAGCAGGAAAATGGGAAACTTAAGGCATCAATTTAATAATGTCACCATTTTTGAGATGCACCACTGATAACACAACGCCAGGACTTGAACAGTACAGTGCTACTGCTCATTGAGCTGCCAAAATGGTAATAAATTAACTCCGCTGCACATGATACTAATCTGTGTTATTCTGACGATTTTCAAGCATACTCTTGTAAACTCTGCAAAACCTACTTTAACTTTACTTTAATACTCCTCTCTTCTGGTTGAATTACATCAAAACATGTTTGCTGAAGTTAACCTGCTCCTTAGATTGTAATATGTTCAAAACTCATAGCCATTAAAAGCATTACTATTGTGCCATAGCGTAATATACAAGGAAAGAACAAGATACAGAAAAAATATGTATAGTTCAAAGTGTAGATAGGTTTAAAGACAAACCATTGTTGGCAGAAAGGAGCATATATTGTAGGACTGGCTTATTTTTCGTATTGACTATTGCCGATAAAAATTCACAGACATTTGAAAGTCAACATTTGCTTTTAAAGATTCAGTCCCTGAAGTTAAAAAAGTCTAGGTAATAGTGTCAATATGTTTCTGCTGCTGTGCAATTTCTATCTCTCATAAACTGAGCACATATTTCAAGCTTACGTGACCTCCTTTTGAGGCTCACATGATTTTCATGTTGAATTTTAATGATGCCTCAGTCGGACTAGCCTCGTCCACCTCTTCTTTTGGTGGTACATATTCAATCTCTATATTTGACTTTGCATTCCCTTTCCCTCTACTCCAGAGAAAGAGAATAACAAGACAGAAGAGGACAACTCCGAGGAAAGAGATGAATCCCATGGTGGTTGCAATGATAAGTGTCTTTACATCAAATGGGAATGGAACTGTAGCCCGGGTCACATTTGTACCTTCATCACTGGGCTGGTTGGAAATGAAGGCAAATGTTTTGTTTGGCTGATGGGGCCAGTTGGGAGAGTAGCTATGCACAAAGAGGTGAGCAGGTTTGGTGTCATTGCCTGCTGCATTGCTGGCAATGCACAAGTAGGTACCGTTGTCCTGGATTTGGGCGTAACGCACCTCCAATGTGCCCTCATTAGACACAGTAAGTCTTGACCCAACAGTTTTGGTGGTAATGAATTCCTTCCTAGGGGATAGCCACATTATCACAGGGACCGGATCACCCACAGCTTTGCAAGTGAAATGGACCGTAGTTCCCTCATCCACATGGCTTTCTTGAACCTTGTAGTCTACAATCTTAGACTTCTGGCAGATGAAATAGTCAGAAGGGAGGATGTCAGGGAAGTCCTTGAACTCTTTGTCCTTTACGGCCTCAGGTGAAGCACACATGGGCTGCTGTCTGTTAAAGTTGAGCCTCCACCGCCGACGGAAGACCCAGAGCAGGCGACAGTCACAGGCCAAAGGGTTGTCATACAGAGCGAGGGTCTCCAGGTTCCCCACTGAGTGGAAAACAGACTCCTCCAGGGTGCTCAAGCTATTGCTGGATACGTTGAGAATGCGGAGATGATTGAGTCCTCGGAAAGAATAGGGCTCAATGGTGGCTAATCTCCCACCAACCAAGTGAAAAGCCTGGAGCTTCTGTAGATTGTACAGTTGGTTCCCTTCCACAGTATGAATGGGATTGAAAGACAGGTTCAGAAATCGAAGATACCCCAGGTGACGGATTGCTTGGTAAGGTATGGCAGTAAGATTACAGCTTGTGATGGACAGCGATGTGATGTTTAGTCCAAACAGGCATTTTGGGGTCATGGTATCCAGGGCAGGCATATGAGAAATCTCCAACACTCTGAGCCGATACAGCCTCTTGAAGGAGTAATCCCGTATGACGCTGACATTGAGATGGCGTAACCGAAGTGACAACAGGTTATGCAGATGGCTGAGGGCATCAGTGGGCACTGATGCCAGATTGCATCGCTCAATGTTGAGGCTTTCAAGGTTGCTGAGGCCATGAAAAGAGCGGGATGAGATGAAGACTAGGTCATTGTCACCAACCTCCAGAGCCCTCAGGTTATATAGTTCCTGGAACATATAGTCCAGTAGAATGACAATTTTGTTCTCGCCAATATCCAGCTGAGTGAGGTTGCTCAGGCCTGTGAACACTCCCAACTGAATGAGCTTCAGCTGGTTGTTGCGCAGCCCTAGAGTCCGCAAGTTGACAAGGTTGCTAAAAGCCCCAGGCTCAATGGATGAGATAGTGTTTTCGTTTAGCTGCAGCTCCTCCAGCTGAGGGTAATTAATGAACTCCTCAGGCCCCAGGCTTTTCAGACGGTTCTTGCTGAGGTCCAGAAGCTTAGTTTCAATGGGGACACCCTCAGGAAGAGCTGCCAATCTCCGTCGATGGCACACAACTGAGCGCTCCTGAGCGTTGCAGTCACATCGGGAAGGGCAACCTGTGGTGGAGCCAGAAAGGACGGTGCCCAACATCAGAACCAGGATGGGCTGCCAGCATGCCACCAGGTAGCTGTGCCCTCCTGCCTCCCCAGCCACCATCCTACTGCTTACCTTTGGAGACATAAGAAAGAAGAGGTGTTAGCACACTGCACTGAAGTGGTGTACAGAAATAGCTATGAAGAATGTCAACAGTGCCATCATCATACTTGCTCACATTTCATAACACATGGGAAGATCAAGTGGAAAGAGTCGTGAGAATCGTGTCTATTTCATTAGATTCTCTATTAATATATATTATTTTACAAACAAAAGTCAAAAAAGGGAATACAAAGTTGATATATATGACTAAAGTAAAAAAATTACAAATCTTCACCAAATCAAGATTCCATTTAGCTCAAATATGCCCTTTTCAATGAAATTAGTATGTGATCCCCCATCTTATACCATTAACTCCAATTACATACAAAAATCAAACAGCCCTCAGGAAGCAAAACTCATCTCATTTACAGATACATTTTACATTTCTAGAGAAAGAGAGACCTAAAAGGAAGATCTATTGCATGAAGAAATGTCTATCCCAATGTTTTGTTCATATGGCTGATTCTCCAAATGGATTACAATTACAAGAATATGCTGTATCTTCAGTTGATGTTTTTGAAAGAATGCTTCCCTCAAATTTAATAAAGTATATACAAATTTCATTGGAATATTTTGCTACACTAAATGGTAAATGGACTGCATTTATATAGCACTTTTCCCAGCTATTAAGCTGTCCAAAGCGCTTTACAGTGTTTGTCACACATTCATACACCGTTGGCGGAGGCTGCCATGCAAGGCACCAACCTGCTCAACGCTATACACACATAAGAGAGTATATACTACAAGAAAAATATAATTACTTAAAATACCATAAGAGCTCTATGAACATGTGTCCAGGGATCGCTGAGGAAAATTACATGATAATAACAAGCATCATAAATGGTAATTTGATAAATTAAAGATATTCTAAGGAGTCTTCCTGAGGTACAGCTACATTTATTTACTCAATTTTTTACTCAGATTGACAGCATAGTTATTGTCACTGCCTACCCTACAAGCTGAATACATTTCTTACATCATGAAACCTTTGCAAAATCTATTTTCACAATTCAGTGCAAATCATAATTTCTCATAATTTCGTACATCTTTGCAAAGTTGTCCCTCCTTTCCCCTTTGCTTGAATAACATTTCACTCTGAGGTAGAATCCAGTTGGCTTGGTTTCCAAGTAAAGACCAATCAATGAAAGGGCATGCTCACACAACCTAAGCACCCTCCTTTGCTCATGGCTTCGCCCTCTAACGGGGCGCACAAATAGCCGTGGGAGGATCCAACATATGCCATTGCAGAGCCAATGGGCGAGCCTCTGTTTACACAGGGGCTTGCCAGCCACTCTGTCTGCATAGCACACAAACAACTGTTGTGTGCGCATCCACATGGCCATGCGTTACACATAACATGCCAACGCACGCATGGGGCACACGCGGTGAGACCTCTCTGCCCTCTCCCCTCCATGAGGAGGGGGATAGAATGCATCCAGCTGAATCATCCTAGACCTAAATTAACTATGTTCTTAGGCGCAAAGGACGGATGGATTTTGTCTGAGTGTGGCGCCACTCAGGTCCCCTCTTATCAGCAGACAGCTGGGGTAGACCCAAACGGTACACAATTCACTCACTCTCTTAACTGAATTCAAATCTTCTTCTAATTGATCACGAACCTTAACTTGGTTAGGTGCTGCACCAATTGGACCGGGCCATGTGGACCAGGTCATCTAGATAACAGAAGACCCGCATTCCTTGCTGGTGCAGCGGTTCAAGAGCAGTGTCCACACACTTAGAGAAGGTACGAGGGGCCAGAGAATAGCCGAACGGAAGTCTGTTGTGCTCGTAGGCTATCCCCTGAAAGGCTAAGCACAGGAATTTCCTGTACCTCGGCACCAGTGGGACGTGAAAGTAAGCATCTTTCAAGTCTACCATGGTGAACCAGTTGCCTGGCTGCACCAATTCCAGTAGCTGTGCAATGCATTCAGCGGGCGGAGATCCAGGATGGGTCTCATATCTCCAGTTTAGTACAGACCTCTCTCTCTGTTCTCCTGAGGAACTACAGAAATAGTGTCTTACTGTAACAGTTCCTGGATTTCCCGGGAGAGGGTGTTTATTTCCTCTTGTGAGGTCATGAGCGACTCTCTCACTCCTGTCCATCCATTCTGTCAAAACACAGCTGCTCCGCCACTCCCGATAAAACTCTGTCAGGGACCGGGCGGCCAGCTGTGGAGCGGAGGCTAAAAACCCTTTGTACACAACCTCGACCCTCTCCGCCGTACGGGCAGATTGGCCCATGGGGGGCCGGAATCAAGAGGCACGGTGGCCAATGAATGCCTCTTGGGCATCAGCGGCCCCTCCTCTGCTTCAAGCAGCCCCTCCTCTGCTTCAGTGGCCCCTTCTCTGCTTCACGCTCTGCTTCAATACAACTGCATGTCGCTTCATAGTGGTGCTGGCGATAATAGGAGAAAACCGTAGCCCCGTCTCTGCCTCCGGCAGCTTCTAATATGTCCGCCTGCCGTCCGGCGGCAGCATTGATGTCAGGAGGACAGCTCGGTAGCGAAGAGAGTGGCATATTTTCCTGGCAGCCTGCCTTCTCCCAGCTGCAGCTGACTCATTGGTGGGGCTGGGGAAAATGACAGAGAAATGGGCCATGCCCCCTGAAAGACAAGGCGGCGGGCCTCGCTCTCCATTGGGCATAGAGGTGGGGTTCCCCCGTAACTCTTGGATAAGCTGGCACCTCGCCTTCATCCGCTGGCCCTGAAGGCAGTGGGGATGGGTCCTCTGTGGGAGCTGAATTCAAAAGGTCCGGTAACAAACCGCCCAATCGGGTGTGTCGCTCGCCAGAGGGGGAAGGGCAGGCGATTGCTGAATGACAGACGGCGGTCTCGCCTCTGCTCTATCCTGCATGTCCTCAACGACGTCCACATAACGCCTAAGCGAAGCGCTGACATCAACGGGAGGCTTCGGTACAACCGGCTGACCCGCCACTCCTGTGAAGACAGAGAGCAGGCAGCGGGGTGACACAGGCAGCGGGGATGGGTTCTCTGTGAGAGCTCGCTGCACTCAACACTCAAGCCTAACTAGCCGGTGGAGTGTGGGCCCTGAGAGAAATGGGAATTGGGATGGGAATTAGCTCTTTAGTGAAGCTAAATTGTTTACAACATAACATGATTACACATTCACTCCCTTAGAGAGCTAACCCTCCGCTCATGTCTGTCTCTTGTGCAGAGATGACAGAGCGTGGCAGCTCTGAGGAGGTTGACCGAGAAACAAGCCTGGCCGGCGGTTACTTGTCAGCGGGCTCCGCTCTCAGCTGGGCTGGTCGTTAGAATGCATCGGCGCTAACCAACTGCTAATATTTAACAGAGAGCGGGCAGGAATTGCGTAGGAGCAGGACGTCACTTGGGCAGAAACCGACAAGAGGCTGCCTGCTGTCTTCCAGTGGCGACGTCGGCCATCCTCCGCTACCCCCCGAAACGTCAGCCCAGTGCCAAGGCACTCGGAGCGGTGCACTTCACTAGTGGAGTGTTCAGACGATGCCGTCCTCTGCAATGTTATCGTCTTCAGGCGCTGAAGAAAAGTGGCCGCTCGCCTTATATAGGGAGAGGCCTCATAGGATTGAGTAGACTCATCCTGATTGGCTGAGCACATGCATGCAATAGAGCCCAGTTAGATGGTGAAGCCTGTGTGAAATAGAACCTTTACTTTCAATATCAGTGACCCATTTTCTCTACTCACAATCACCATTTTCTTTAAATAATTTACAGCCAAAAAATGCCTTAGTACATCTTTAAAAGGTCTGGAAAAATCAGCAAACTTAACACATCCAATGACACTGCTGAGCTGTCGACCTTGAGGTGATATACAACAGAGAGTGCTGCCAAGTGGTGATAAATGGAGAGAGAGATTGTCAGAGGACTTTAAACCCCTATTTTCTTCAGACTTAGGGACACTTTAACTTGCTAAAGCCTTCAAGCTCTACTTCCCACATCGATCATATACAGTTTAAGTCACAGCTATATTTGTGGGATATGTTCTTATAAGAGATTTATGCAAAGTCAGAATAATCAGTCTGGGATTCATTTTTATTGAGAGGGATCTATGGCCCCACCACTGTTTTCTTTACATAATGATTTGTTGGATTCAATTGATCTTTTCACTTGGGAATTTATTGTCTGAGCTTTTGATGCAAGGATTGATATATATAACAGCAATACAGGCATTTTACATGCATTCTGAAGCTGTAAAAGCATGTTTAATATTTGCAAACACTAAAAAACAGACCTGTATGTTTAAATTTGGATTGGTTCCGGACTTTACAAACCTTTTGCTAAGTTCGGATCATTTTGACAGGTGTGAACATGCCATGCGGACTCGGGCGCGGACCAAAAACGTGCAAAAGGTTTGCCAAAAATCGTCGTCTCGGTCCTCTTCCATGCGGATCGTGGTGAGGATCATTTCTTGTGTGAAAACAATTTCAATAAAGTCTGACCCAAAGACAGGAAATGACGATATGTGCGCAATGTTTTGTTGGTTCTCGGCGGAGTCTAGCGAAAACGTAGTAGTGTATCTTTAAATGATACACCTGTTTAGGTTGTCTCTCCCAGTATTATGAGTAATAACCATGTTGCTCTACAATCGGGAAATGAAACGTTGCATTATCATGGAAGTATTGGTAACATTTTATAATGATGTAAAGGAATGAATCTGCTGATCTGGTTTTCAGAGAGGAAACACTGAATTCCCGTATTGAGAGGTTAATACAGTCTAAAGCCAAATATTTATCATGTTGTCATAGCATGCATTGGAGCTGAATCAGCACTGTGGATTGCTTCAACTCAAATAAATGAAATCTGAGGCAGCTCATTCATGATAAAGAGTGCTTCAAATTATTGCTGTAGTGCTCTGTAGGGCGTCTTAGGCTGTGTATCACAGTGTTGTAGCATTAAAAAAATGGATTAAGCTTAACAGTGAAGATGAAAACGATACCGCTTGTAGCACACCGACACAAATTATACCTCACAAATACCTAATGGGATCAAAGTCATGGGATTGAGGCAGCTTGGATTGTGGTCTGAGCAGATCCAATGGACCACTATGTGCCACTTCCATTTTCACTTCTTCCAAAACTGTTCATTTCTGTTGGCTGCATATGTCTGAAATAGTCAGCCTGAGTCCAATGTGTCTGGGGTGTAGTGAAAAGCAGACTGTCAGAACAAAAGCAGAAGTGTCTATCCGAAGCTCCTTTGTGACCTCCCACTCCTTTCTGTCTCTCACTTATTATGTGAATTTGCGAATGGATAGCATGTAGGGCTTTGTCTGATGGGATGGTGAAAACAAAATATTTTCCGAACAGACCAATGGTACAGTTCAGTGCATTTTTGCAAGTTTTCACTTTCATCCATTATGACAGTTTCTTCAAGATCTTCAATTGAAAGGAGAAATGACTAAGATATTCAATGAAGGAAATGAGTGACCTTTTTTTTATATCTTTCACACAGCATATCGTTGTATCTGTCAATTCAGGAATTATGGTGAATAAGGCTCACTGATGCTAATAGCTAATAGAAAACTAACAAATGCACATGCTATGTTTATTGATTGACAAAGTAGCATGCATGATTTATGATTCCAAGAGTGTAGTTAGGTCATGGGTACTATCTGTGTAATCAGAGAAGGACCTTAGAGCCCAGATCTACTAAATGTCTAACCACTTTGTTTTGACATTGAACTGAAATTATGAAAAAAAGGAAAAAAGTTATTGAATTACCCCTCAAGTGCAAGAGGCCCCATTTATACCCTCTGTTTCAAATCATCTTACATGTTTATATTGGGGTATAAAGTATGATTTAATTTCTTTCTACTTTGGAGGAGAGAAAAAAAAAGAAACTTGAGCTCTATATCTATCTGCCTCCTTTCTTCCCACCCTGGTTCTCTCCATTCCTCTTTTGATAGTAATGACCTTGGGAAGAATAAGCGTGGACAAGTCTCCTCTCTCCTGCCCCTCTACGACTGCTTGCATTTTCTCAGCGGACCTCTCACCCCGTCAGATTCTTCTCTCAAAGGCGTCCCTCTGCTTTCCATTAGTCTCTTGTAGCCTTGCATCTCTGCATCTCCTCTCTTCCCTGTGCCATGTGGCTTGATTACAGGGTGGCAAACATTTGAGAGAGTGTGCACTGTAGTAGTGATGGTTCTGTGCAAGCTCTGTGCATGAACAATAATAGAATGCGTACATGCCCTTTTTGTTGTGTTTAGCTATTTATTCTTAAACACCTTAGTTGTGCAGCACAATGGTGGTTGTACTGTTGGGATACATACAGTAGTTTGGAAATCTGGGTCCTATGAAAATACAGGATATTGAACCCCTTTCTATACATATAGATGTGACTATCAAATCTGTAATTAATTGATTTAGGCTCATTTCAGTTAACCCCCTTTTATAAAGTGAAGTATTAATAAAAAAAACATGTTAAGCTGCATTTTGTAAAAAAACAAAAGTGTTTGAGTTTCGCAATAAATAAACCTAATCTTCACAAAAAAGTAAAATTGATATATATACTGTACATCACATACCCTCTCTTCTGTACATCTCCCAAAGATTTCAGCTATTTTATGCTTTTATGCCTCTGTTTATGACGATGAATGAATGTGCTCGCCAGACTACAGCAGTTTTTGCTCTAGTTCTGACTTAAGTGTAGCCGCGTACAGTCTGCTCATTAGCACACTTAATAAAAAGAATAATAATAACTTTATTTATATAGCAATTTTGAAAACAAAGTGCTTTACAGAGACAAGGAAGTAAAACAGAGGTAATAAAATCAGTCAAGAGCACAGGAAAGAGAAATAAAAAAGGCAGAAAAACAACTCCACCAAAGTCGATAAAAGTCAAAACAATAGAACAAAGCCAAATAAAAGCAGAGCAAAAGAATGACAAGAAAGAAAATAAGAGGAATAAAAACGACAACAGGAGAGTGAAGTAAAAAACTATAAAAAGGCTTTTCTTTAAAAGGTTTTATGCAGGGATTGAAAAGATGACACAGCTTGTTCCAAGCAAAGGGGCTCTGATGGCGAAAGCCCAGTCACCTTTAGTTTTAAAATGAATAGGAAGCCAGCGCAGGGAAGCTAGAATGTGTAATATGGTCCTGTCTCCTGGTCCTGGTTAAATAGAGGGAGTTACAAATAGTCGACGAATGATGAAATAAGGGCATGAATGACCTTTTCCAGAACAGCTAAGGAGTGGAAAGGCCTAATTGCCGCAATGTTTTTTAGCTGTAGGAAACACTGAACAACCCTCTTTAGTCAAAACTAAGCTCTGAATCAAATACTACTCCCAGATTTCTAGCTGTGGGCTTCACAAAGGCTGAGAGGTTACCAAGACTGTCCAGAATGGAGTCGATGGAGCTGGGAGGGCCCAAAAGAATCATCTCAGATTTATTGTCATTCAGTTGAGAAAGTTTTGGGACATCCTGCACTTAATATCTGGTGACAGGCATGTGACATTAGAGATTATACAATAATGACCTACAATAATAATATTAAAATAATTACTTTAATATGATAATGACTATCCAGTAATTACTAGTAGTTTTGTCGCCATCTCATGTATTGCCGTATCTAGTTAAATCCTCTTCCTGACACACACACAAAATCCAAATGTTGGCCCCACACAATGCTGTTTGAGTCTTTCTTTTGGGCCATGTAGTTATTAAAAACACTTAAAAGTGTGTGTTGTTTCATGAAAGACAGAGAAAAAAAATATTCCAATGCTTTTTTCCTTTGCTTGAAAATGACAATATGATAGCTGTGAATGGATTGCACAACAGCGGACTCTATTATGGACAATAGAGGGTCAACTGATTGTAACAGTCCATGTGAAATATCAATGATTGTGCAAGCTTATGTGGATTACAGTGTCTATACAAACATGTTGTATTGACAAAACAAAATGTATCGTTGTTCCATTTTTATTCAAATATACTCATGAAACAAAACAAATAATGATCTGATAAATTCCCAATAGCAAGCAAGCTTGCTCCCAATGAAAGAAGAATTACAGCTTTACTTGCTATTGAGCAAGCCTTCAGTAGACACATCAGCACACTAACTTTATTTTAAAAACTGGTGCATATTGGTTGCACTCAAATTGGATGTTTCGTTCTGTATAAAATGACTACTGGACCAACTTTTTAGAAACCTTTCTGATAGGATTTCAGTAATTTCATTGGATTAAATCTGAAAATTGGCTTTTTCAAAACTGATAAGTGAGATTCTGATCATTCACTTTGGGGTTTGGTTTGGGCAATCCAATCCAACCCTTTCTGCATTTTTGAAAAAGAGATTAGGGTAGTTTTGATACCGAAAATCTGAATAATTGCAATCCCACTGGAAGGGTGGATTCAGGGTGGATTTAGAAGCATAAAGGGCATTACCAAGAAATTGTAGTGTAACTGGTGAGGGTGTGGGGACAATACAACCTATACATCTTGAATACAGATTAAAATA
>OMLI01091797.1:0-20971 GCA_900302605.1 Rondeletia loricata
TAATACTTTTATTGCACTTTTTTAACAAACGGAATCTTCTTGAACTATAAATACATATATACATATAAAACTTTACAGAAAAATAAACTGAAAATAAATACGACCATGTAAGACTCATTCAGCTGGGCTGTCACCTAACTGTCCATCACTTAAAGTATTTCAACAATGGGAGGTCAGTCAGTCTGAGACTCTTATAGCCTGGCCCACCCTCAAGGTCAAGCAGTAACTGAAAATAAATACATGTTGGAATATTGGGGAAGCAGCGCGATCCCTCCCGTCCAATGACGCCCCTGTGAGGCTAAACTGCAGGAGGAGAGAGGGGTAACGGCCGCTTAACAGACCGGAAGGCGGCGCAGGTTTTTTAAACAGAGTGGTTCATCTTCTCAAACGGAGACGATCTCTGAGCATGGAGCCTTGTTTACAGGGCGGCGCAGGGTTTTTAAACAGAGTGGTTCATCTTCTCACACGGAAACGATCTCTGAGCACGGCGCCTTGTTGTTAAGTACCCGTCTTTTGGAAACATGTTTTAAAAACGAACACCACGGCCGTTTTACAACTTTTTATCATCAATAATTTAGAGTGCCAATCTCCCGGACCCGGGACGGGATCGTCGGGACTGTGTGTGCTACACAAAATGTGCAGTCAGTTTCATTTTCATCGGCGTTCATTGTAACGCTAGCAGTTTTTTTTTTTTTTACTCCCAAATTTGTCCCAAATTTAATTTACATCCTCCCTGATCCTATTTTTTTTATCGGCCCCGGGACGACGGGAGGTCCTTAAGCTCGAGCCCTGCTAGTGGTACCCAATGGTTTCAATGAGAAATGCTAACAAGATGTTTTTAGGGTAGCTGAAGAACAAATGTATAAATGTTTTTCCAACAATGTGACAATTGCCTGATGTTAAAATTCAGAACCAAATAAAAAATTTATAAAATGAAATTCAATTTGACTAACATAACATAACATAACACTAACCCTACCTAACATAACATATTTTGGCCAAATGTGAATCTAGCCTGAAGACTTACCTTCTCATCCAACATGTCAGGGTGTTCTGTGAGCCACACACATAGAAACTGGAAGGCAGCTACAATCATGGAGTGGAGGTCTCTGGATTGAAGAGGAGCTGGACGGCTACATTGGTACACAATATAACCACATATAGAGCTGACAGCACGTTTACGGTCTGCAGAGTCTACCCCCGCCTTTACCTGGGGAACACACAGGTGGAGAGATACAAAACAAAAAAGGTACAATGTGAAATTCTCCATTCCATCCACTTGGGAGGAATTTCTGTAGGCTTTGGCACTTGGGTGTTGAGGTGATAACTACATAATGTAGCATTTCAGCATTTGTGGATTTAAAGTTATGATTACGGTGATGGTAGACTTAGCACTGAACCATTGTGGTTAAAGAAAGTTATAGAGTATTGGGTGAAGTGGTAATATAGCAGTTATAGCTGGTTGAGCCTTGGTTGGATAACATGGAAGACATAGTCTCACCTTGGCCATGCCAGCTAGCAGTTATTGAAGACTGGACCTAGGTAGGGTACACCGAGTCTCTGTGGTGTCTGGACATTGTAGCCTTACCTTGGCCAGCCCAGCCAGCAGCTCCAGGGCGGCTAGTGAAATGCTCATGTCCTGCCTCCACTGGGAGTTGAGCCTCTGAGTGACCAGGTGGATGCTGCGTACCAGCAGGCCTGCCGCTGTATCTGGAAGAGCTAGAGCATATAACACACCGAAATACCAACCACCGCAGAGAAAAGAACAGAGCAGGATAGAGGGGACAAGGCTGGGACATCAGAGCTAAGATTTACAGAGCTGGTAGGATCCTGGATGCCCAGTTACTAGTTTTGTCATGCTATTAAACAACATGCATTAGAAGAGGGTTTGAAATCAACACAGCACACAATGACTATTAACAAAAGACTGGTAGATTACAGAATATATAGTAAATAAATTAGTGACCAGGAAAAGACAATATTTTAAAAGCCTTTGATTAGGCAGCATTTTTGTTACTACCAATCAATTAGAAAAAAAATCTAACTAGAAGACCTGTTTGACCCAGTGGCAAACTGTTGTCCAACAGCACAGCATCACAGCAAATAAGTTTGGTATCACCTACAGAGACATTTTACCCAACGCTTCTTAACTCTGCATACCACTTTAACCACGTTAGCTATGAAGAAAACAGGTGTTAATCCAATGAGTTACATTTTCTACAGAGATCGGCAGCCAGGTACTGGATCACATGAAATTATATAGTCTTCTAGCAAGGCTGTTATGCCTGATCTAAACAAAGCTGATCATTGGTGCCAAATGCTACCATGTAAAACCATCATGCACTAGGACTATAGCTGAGTTTATGTGGAATAGCTGAGGTGTGTCCTTACCGTAGTCTCGAAGCAGGGCCTGGGCAGGACGCTCGGAGTCAGGGCTGGTGGCCTCAGTGCTGCCCCCGCTGGTGAAACTAATGCCACTGCTGGTACGGCTGTGGCTCTGGCTCCTCACTGTCATGTGGCTCCCATCTATACTGCCCTACCACAACAAAACACAACAATCTTGACGCCCGGCCCATAACACTGCATCAAGCACCATTAAAAGGTTGGTTGTTTATCGATAGAGACAGCAGTGATCGGAGTCTTACTGTTTCAGTTTGTGCACCTATGGACTCCAGCAGTGCCGAGTCTTGGACGATATTGAGCATTGCACCTGAGAGGGGTTGGGTTGGGGGGTCGTCCAAAACAAATTGTTTATGTCAGCAAAAACATAGCACAGGTAATATGGAGAGGTGGAATGTATTAATATTGAAGATATAAAGGGGCCAGTAGATACCTAGGATGAGCTGTGTGTTGGTGGGGTCGGTCTCAGTCTGCAGGGCTCCTATCAGGACGTTAACCAGACGTAGCCTCAGGGACAGGAAGGACACAGGCTGGTCATGAGGACACCCATCCTCCTCACTGAACTTCCCCTCCAGCAGAACCTAAAACACAGTACACACCCTGGCTTTTAGAAAAGGCTATGGTACCCATGTGGTAGTTTTGGCACAAGGGTGCGTGGTTGAAGACAACCTTCAGGAGAAAAAGTAATTTGAAACATGTTCAAGCATGACTGGGAGTGATTTAAAGGGCTTTTGCACAAAAAAAAGATGCAAACAAAAGTTTTGGGCCTTGGAAGTTTCACATTTTCATTTAGGTGGTCAGCTAAAAAAAACTATACAATTAGCTGGGCCAACTTGAGTCTTCAGACTACTTGAGCCAAGATAACTTGTTAACAAAAAAACAGGTCACACTTTATTTGGATAGTCCAATGTTGATACTCAACTTCCTATATGTGTCACTAAAACGTCTACTGAGTTTCAAACGATACTCATAATTGTGTGGAAAAAAGGTAGTCTATAGATATTCAATGTCTGGGCTAGGGTTAATCTTAGGGTTGGGATCAATATTGAGTTAGGGTTTGGCTAAGGTCAGGGTTAGGGTTACATAGACTGTGGAGATGCACCAAATAAGCAAGTGACACTTTGTTGAACATCTACTTTTTGTCACCTGCTAGTTGAGTATCAACATTGGACTATCCAAATAAAGTGTTACCAAAAAACAAGTGTCCTTATTATGGTGTGGAAAATGAGAACAAAAAGACCTGCATCCTCTGTCTTCAAAGTGTCAACAAAGATCTCACATAGGTTAAGGGAAAAAGCCAAAAGAGCAGAGATGACAAAAGCTGATTCAATACACATTGCAAAACCAGACTAAAATGGCAGATAAAATGTCAACAGTCAGCTCAGAAATATATGTTGTTAATATTAGGGATGCACCGATCCGATATCCAGTATCAGAATCTGAGCCAATCTAGGTGAATTTTGAGGTATCGCCTACAGATTGTTTGATCAACTGCCGATCCATTTCTGAATATATTGATTTAACCCCCCTTCCCTCCGGTCCATTTATGCAAATTGATGGAAAAAAGTATTTGCCGTAAACAATCATCGTCCACCACTTACGGCAGTGAGGCGCAGTCTTTGCAAACAGCTGAGTAGCAGTCATGTCTGCAGTCGGGAAGACATGACTGCTAACCAGTAGGGTTGGGCCGGTTTCCAGTTTCACCGGTGTGATAAGGTTTAAGAGCTTACACTGGTTTGATTTCTGCACACTAACTGCACTGGCATTTGTCATTATAAGACAGTGTTTCCCATACATAGGCTCATCTGTGCCACAAAATAAAAAGTTGGTCAATGTATAGAAATTGATCTAAATGGAGAGGTGCACATCACGTTATGTTCTCTGTCACACCATAGACTAATCTTGAGGCTGGGGCGCTCACTCAGCTGTTGCTTGTAAACACAACGCGCACACATGCCTTTTTTCCTCATCTGCTTGTGTGAGACAGACATCACCTGCCAGACGGACAAGGGCACAGTCTGACCTCAACAAAAGCTGCTGTGTCCAGTGTGGAGAGTCTGACAAAAACCTGATATCGACTTGACAACGGAAGGCTAATTGTTAACTTTTTTCTCTCCAATATTGAACTTGGAATGTTACCGTCCGCTAAGTGACATTACCCCAGCTGCTAGTGGAGTCTATATATATTTAACTTGTCACATAATCATACATAAATGAGTGGGAAATTATTTTCCTTCTGTGCACTGAACATGTGTGCATTTTGGCAATCATTTGGTGATGCATAGACCAGCAGACCAGTAGCATTGCTCTCAATCCGACGGAGCCTCCCGCTGTGAAAACGAAAGTGAATGTGCCTGTAACGATGTTTGTAAAAAGTAACTTTTTAGTTATCGGAGATGTGTGAAACTGCCCAACATTCAGACAGAGAGTTAACATGAGTGCAATACAAACACTGGCATATTGCCCCTGTTCACCATTGGATTACACTGGACACACCGCTGTCACTGTAGGTAAGGACAAGTAATTAATCCATAACCCATGACTGCCCAAAAATATCGGATTGTTACTCGGTATCGGCAGATAGTCCACATTTTATAACCCAGATTGGTATCAGAGAAACAAAACTGAACCGGGACATCCCTAGTTAATGTCATGAAATTATCACACATTGCAACGGAATCCAAGGGTATATTGTTAGCTTGAAGACAAGACAGGTAGGAACCAAAGATGTACCTCTGATTTGATGTTGCCAAAGTGGTGTGGCAGGGGCAGCATGGCTAGGAGGATGTTGATGGAGGCTCTCCTCAGATCGGTAGGGTTTACGTAAATCTTGAACTTGGACAGTTCCCTGGTAAAGCAAATTTGATCAACTTTGTGAGATTTCTCAAACAATAGCCACATCCTTAAAATGTACTTCTAACTAATGAGAACCAGATTGGTAGATTGGTAGATAACACATTCAAGAAGATTCTAACCAGCTAAGAAGATGCTAATTATATATTAACTATTCCTATAATTCTGTAAACCACTACCAATCTAACCTGTCTGGTAGAATGGTCTCCAGGGCGGCTATGAAGTAGGGCACCACTACATTGATGCCCTTCAGGTCAGAGCAGAAGAGAGAGGAAGAGTTGAGGATGATAGAAGCCAGGACTGGTCTACAGATGAAATCAGATATCTGGAGACCCTGAATCAGGACCATATAGAACCTGCAGAGAAAGATAAATATCCCACTTGAGCCCCTGACAAATTAAAATACAGTAGCTACGCTCGCTACTTGTTTTTGATGGTTTAGAATTTCAACAACTCACAACACTAAATCTATATCCCCATGGCTGGGCTGATGTTACTGTTATAACTAGACATTCCTTGTCGCCCGCGACGCCATTTGTATCCCCCGCCACAGGTGTAATGCCTAGGACCTGCTACAGATAATATAATATAATTATTATAATAACTTGCATGAATTAGAAGATCGTCAAAGGTTTTCGTCTGGTGCCGAGTACTAATATAACATTTTCAGGGAGTTAATCGGTTCAAGCGTTCAAGGGTGTTAGCGGGTGGAGAAAACACCCAAATTTGACCTACTGACCCCTGGCGATCGGGCCATATTGGATCGGGTGGTGCTGAATTTCCATGGGGTTCATCCTAAATAGGCCAAAATCTCAATGTTTTCCCCCCGTAAAATGGTCAAATGTGACGATCGCTGATCCATAGTATCCCCCGACTCGTCGGCGGGGGATACAACAAGCTGGACCTTCTCTTGTCTCTCAGAGCCTGCTGGCATTTAAGCTGCCAAAGAGACAGAGTCTGATCAAAAGAGTCTGATCAACTTCTCTCACTGAGACAATTGAATTAGTTTACACAAACTGGGCTCCCAGCAGAGAGAGAGAGAAAGAGAGAGAGGGACAGAGGGTGGCAGACAGGAATAGACACAGAGAAGGTGAGAGAGAGCACTCAAACGCACCGGAGGCTTAATGAATCTGGCTTCCCACAATACTGCTGCATTCAGCACCTAGCTGAAAGCACATCTGCAACCATGCACACACACACACACACACGCACGCACGCACGCACGCACGCACGCACGCACGCACACACACACACACACACACACACACACACACACACACACACACACACACACACACACACACACACACACACACACACGGCTCAGAACTGTCTGGCTGACAATACAATAGCTAACTCCGTACAACAATAAACAAAGTAAACAATAATTAGGAATCTAATTAATGCTAATAAAGACTAATAAGTACAATCTCTCCTTGTGGGATACTCTAGGACAACAGCCCATAATATGTCCAGCCATCTGGTTAACTTGAGCAGTGAATTGTCTCCCGTTCTTTAGAGACTCCTTGACTTAATTATCACATTTTCAGTGGGTGCGAAATAACAGCAAGTAAGCTGAGTTGGGTGTAACAAATTGCGAAGTAATTCATTACTGCTTTGTGTGGTAACCAATTACAGATGTGATTATAGCAGTGTTAATATAGAGCGATTCAAGGGCTCACGCCTAAATAGTGTTAAAGATTTTGTCATTGATCCAGAACCTTATGGGAATGATCAAATCTTAGGCTTTGACAGTTGCAGGGACAATTACTGAGACATGATCCATCCAGTAAGACCGTGACAGTTATAATCTCTATATCCATCTATATCCACTGCTTTGCATTAACTTTGGTGTGCATGCTCCCTATAGCACACCTAGTATTCATGTCAAGTTTCATGGTGTTTGGCCATGAGTCATTATACAAGAGGCCAAAAGCCCCAATCACAATCAAACTGGATGCTGACCTGCACTTCAGTTGAAGGTTTTGCCTTACACTGCATTTAACACTGGCTACTTCTACAGTGTTTGGCAACACATGTATAACAATATCTCTCTAGATTAAAAAAATAGTTATTATTATAATGAACACAAACGATTTTCCATTCGAGTAAATATTCTTCAACGTTCATTTGACTGGTACACTTAAAACGGCTGCCATAGAACTTCATAATGTGACAACAACGACAACAATGTCAATAATGTTTTGACAAATAAGTACAGATCCAGCATCAACGGATCCAGCTGATTAGTCCTGGCCTCAAGATCATGGATCACATGGGCCTGGAAAGATTGGAGCAAAGCAACATTGTTCACCAGGGCTGCTGATTGGCCTGCTGCCTTGTAGAATCTCTTGGCTAGAGAAGCTTTGAATCTACACGCCTTGGAGGGCAGCTGGGCCTTCCTGGAGTTGGAGTTGGTTGCCAAGTGAGGAGCCACATCACACATGCATTGCATTGACTCTATTTGATCTATTGCAGTTTGTGGATTTCAAAGTAAATGGTTTATAATGTGCTGACTGTCTGTTACCATTAAGCATACCTCTTAATGAGACAGATTCCATCAAAAGCTGGTTCTTTGATCTACAGAGGTATCACTGGACTTGATATATGATAAATTGCTAATCTAGATGACCTATTATTTAAGTTATCTTCATCTCAGTCAGGCATCATGTAGCCCTGCTTTGGATGAACCACTGTGAATGGTTTACGAGACCTTCATCAATCACCTCAACAATAAAACCATGAGCTGTCATGAAGAGGTGAGAGGTTTAGAGCACAGCGGCGTTATTTGGAGAAGAACGCTTTATCACAACACAGCTTTATCACAAAGTTAATTTCCAAACTACTATCTATAGTGACAGTCTAGTATTAGAGCCCTGTGTGGTAAAAAATGATGTCACTGCAAATGATTCAAACACACATACGCACACACAAAGACAGCCTAGACTGCCTCAATAGTTCGAGGCTTAAATACATTTTATCAGAGCGGTAAGTGCAGAGTGCTGCAAAGCTGGAGCAGAGAGGCGTTCAGCTTCTCACTTGGGGGCTTAATTAATGGACACTGTGAATGAAATCTGTGCTTTTCAGTGTTAGAATATTAGCTAATGCTCATGTTAAGAAAATGACAGGCCTACGTGGAATAAATTCCAACATGAGGGTGGAGACAAGATAATAGATTTAGCCACTGTTCCGAACTGAACATGCCTAACACCAAAATAATGTTGATAATGTTACACAGAATATAGTTCATCACTTGCATTATTTATTTTTACAGCAATTTTAGCTTATCATAACCAAGGATGTCAATCAGTACACCTGTATGTCAATGCTCCTGTTGATCAGGCTTCAGGTAATGAGATCTGACCATGTTCATACTTTAATCTTAGCTGAGTAATATAGAGACACACACAATTAAGCTCCATCAGCCTGACAACGCACACACACACACACACACACACACACACACCCTACCACCTCCTCATTACATAAAGCAGAGGCATACATTCAGCAGCAAGCAGAAAGGTGACTGCTGGTCTGTACGACAGACAGATAAATCTATTGATACCTTCTATCGATGCAACCACCACTGCCTGATCTCTCTGATCAAATCATCAAACTTCTTCTATTGACACAGCGACCACACACTGACACAGAGCAAAACTAATACAACTTGCTCGCACACATAGGCTTATCGGTATGGCAACAATCCATCAACTATCAGAACAAAACAGAAAGCAGGAAGTCATTCTTCCAACAGGCCTACTGGCAGGACAGTAGGCGATGAAAGATTACTGCACTTGATCACACATTTGCATTTACATCATCATCATCATTCATCATCATTGGCAAAGCAGCTGAAAACAATCTTTGAGATTATTGGCTGAACATTTAGCACAGTCATATGAGTAGTGGCCATTACACTGATCATAAAATCCGCTATTCCACTCCAAAACAAACTTGGACTCATTCATCACCTGACGGGCCTTGCCTTCAGCATAATCATCCCAAACATCCACAGTTATGGATGTCTACCTAGTAGTATTCATCGAAAAAGCATCAGTAAAAAACATCTGTTTAAGCTTTGCTGCTCCCTCAGCCCTGCTCTTACTCCCTCCTCTTTTGTGTGCCACTGTGATGTTTTTGTTGCTAAACATACCCATTTTCCAATTGCTGACCATATTTTCACCAGCTAGCGAGGACGCAAATATAAAAAAAACTCACATCAAAGTATGCAAGACATTATAATACCATGACCCATCACACGAATGTAAAACTGAAACATCTTGTTTTGTATGTGACAAGCCAAGCACGGTAAATGATCATTTGTCATTTTGCCGTACTCTGTTGCTAAAAAAAGTGACGGAATATGTCAAACAATATTTCATGGTTGAAAGTGGAGCAGCCAAGAGCTCAATCTGTAAAATAGACATTCCTCTAGAGAGATTCCTGGTCTAGTCTGCTTAGTCACATACTAGCAGCCTATCTAACGGTATATGCCCAGTGCCAACAGACATAAAAGCAGCATATAATTTCTACAAAGCAGCTTGAAAAGGCTAAAAGAGGGATTTTTTTAAGAGAGGGATGCTGAGGAAACCAGCAGATGTCTAGAGAGTGGAGGGAAGGAGGGACGGGACACTTACTTAACTGTAGTTAAGTGTTTCATATCGCTCTATTATCTTTGTGGAGCTGCAGCCGGAGGGGAAACCGCAAGCCGAAACCAAACAACTAAACTGGAACCTCAATTCAGCTCAATTCTTCCTTCCTACAACCCTATTCTGAAGGTCTGTCTACCTTCTGTAGTGTCTCAGAATGCATGCAGGTGCGCACACACACACACACACACAGACACACACACACACACACAGACACACACACACACACACACACACACACACACACACACACACACACCCAGCTGCTGAGCACTTTCAGGTGCAGATAAGCCAATGTCTGCAGTGTACGCAGAAGGAGGTGAGGGAGTTGTCTGAAGCTGAAGCATTGCAGGCAGGCAGTAAATTATTCCCCCCACAGAAATACCATCTACAAGTTTGTTCACCTGCCTTTGTTTCTGTCTTCCTTGTTCATGATAGCACAGCAATAGTGGGCCTGACAAAAAAAATAGCCTCCACTTGAAAACATGCACACACACACACACACACACACACCCTGATGCACACACACACACACACACACACTGATGCACACACACACACAGAACACCTAGCCAATTTCCTGGCACATATCTCATCATAGCAGAGATTTTTTCCATTTGAGTCAGAGGGTGCATGAAAAAAAGACAAGGGGATATCCCGTGTATGGCGATCTGATTTCCTGATTGTGTCAGGCTGTTCAACAACTACAGATTCCCGGTCAGTTCATTTCTTTGTGTGAGCGCTGACAGGACCAAGGGGCACTGGGGAAATGGGGAGATGTCAGCGCCCAGGTTCCATTTGTATCGTTCGCTCTTATCAGTCGTCCTGAGAGAAGCACAACAACAGATTGGCCCGAATAAAACAAAGCGGCGCGGGCCACGCACGTCATATCAAAGTCAGCGATCGAATGGCTGCATCGTGGGCACAATACCCAGGCTTGGAGGATGGGACATGTCCAGAGTGACAATACAACACAGCCTGTCGGAGCAGACGGGAGGTTGGAGTTATTCCTAAAACTAGCTAAAAGTATCTTTATATTGGCAACAGATCTTAGCAGCACCAAAGTCAACAGATCTGTATCCATGTGCATTTGTGTCTGTGGCTCTGTACGTGTGTGCTTGCGTGCATACAGGCATTTTCAGGCCTTCTGCAGCGATGCCAGCAGAGCACAGGACTTAATGAAAAACAAACATTCAGCGTGAGCCGCAAGAACCCACATTTACCCTGATTAAATAAACATGAGGAGCAGATCCAGCCTGTCCGGCTGGGGTTTCTCATGTTAATCACTGAGTAAGCAGGGTGGGCAGAGTGGCCCTCTAATGGGCACAGAAGGGTGTCAACCTACAGTGTTTGTGTTGCTGTGCTACAGAATCAGAGAACATACAGTAACGGGGAGGTACTGTGGGGTCGTCGACGCCTACAGTATGTAAGCGTATTCTAGACCCAGCCGTCAGGTTGTGTGCTGTGTGATGTTTGTGAAACTGTTTAGGAGAATATGAATAATAGGATTTGTCAGTGTCAACACAAGCAAACAAAACCAAGATAATATGTACACTAGCCGTTTGGTTGGCAACTTGAATAAGTAAAGCATAATGCCAAACAAGAGAAAGTGCAGATTGTCCTGATCAAATGAGAACAAACAACAAGAAAGCAAATAATGTACTGAAAAAAATCCCAGTCGTGCATTGTGCGGTGGATTTCACCCTTTGAAGCTCTCCTCGTCGGCTTAAATAATTACACCTAAATTGCTGACAAATGTAAAGGCAAATGAACCATTGGCTTAAACAGACGAAGAGGGATTGCTCACAGCGACTGCACCGGGTCAGGGCTTTTATTGGATTCTGCCATTCACTGTTACCAAAGAAAATTAACTTCCTACAAAATGGGCCAATTTGTTTAGCTGTCTACGACTGACAAATCACTAATCAAGCAAAGAAAGAAATCAGCTCTTGAACAGGCATAATGGGGGTTATTCATAAGGCACAATAGAAACTGCATTCTGTTAATTTCAACCGATTCATACATTTACTGTGACAGTGACTGCTGCTAGGGCTGCACGATATGGGAAAAAAATTATATTACAATTTACAAATTGAGTTAAAACTGCAATTTAAATGATAAATATTTGAGTTAACATCTCTCAGTTTCTTGTTACAAGGCTAAAGGCACAGATTCTGTGATCTACTAGAAATAGATTATAATAAATAGACCAGTATAATAAAAACTGAAACCATTTAGGCTATTTTCAAACATTTATTCACTGTAACTGGCTGAAGCACTCAACAACTGCTGAAAAATACAGTTGTCACATTAAATGAAAAACATGAAATAATTAACAAAAAATTAATAAATAGCTCAAACTACACTGAATGTACAGAATATTAGGGTCATCTTCCTGATATTGAGTTGCAGCCTCTTTTGCAGAGTCCACATCTCACTTGTCTCAAAGCTTAAAACTCTTTCTCTGACTCTGCTACTCTTGATCTGCATCTCCTCTGTGATTGGTACAGATTTAATAAGGGAAATCAATAAGGGATAATGGCTTTTACCTGGATTCACCTCATCAGTGTACTTCATGAACAGAGTAAGTGTCCCTTATATTTTGTACATTCAGTTTATTTTCAACAGCAATACCTCTACTAAACGCAATATTATTAGTATTTACTATTTATGAAACCTCACTCAATGTAACATCGTTACCAACCATGTCCTCCTCCTCCTCCTCCTCCTCCTCCTCCTCCTCAGTGTCATTCATTTCTTTCAGCTGGCTGCTTCTTTCCTCCACTCTTATCACTGCCTCACTGCCTTCTGATTGGTTAACTAGTGGTAAGGAGGCCTCTGATTGTCCATCAAGTCAATCTTAGCTGTGTATGTGTATAGCGCATGACATTGTGAGATACCGCCAATTATTTTTTAAATTTGGATTAACACTTTAACCCTCCGGATGAGTTTAATGAATAACCCCTAATACCTACAGCCATATGCACTGATAACATGTACTGCTTTTGAAATTCCCTCTTGATTCAGAATGGGGAGATGAAGAATGAACATTCCTTGTCGCCCGCGACGCCATTTGTATCCCCCGCCACAGGTGTAACGCCTAGGCCCTGCTACAGATTATAATATAATAATTATAATAACTTGCATGAATTAGAAGATCGTCAAAGGTTTTTGTCTGGTGCAGAGAACTAATATTTCATTTTCAGGGAGTTAATCGGTTCAAGCGTTCAAGGGTGTTAGCGGGCGGAGAAAATCCCAAATTTGACCTACTGACCCCTGGCGATCGGGCCATATTGGAGGCGATCGGGCCATATTGCATCGGGTGGTGCTGAATTTCCATGGGGTTCATCCTTGTACCGCTTTCCATAACCCCTGGATATTTGAAATCCATCGGTTGAAGCATGCAAGAGTTAAACGTGTGACTCGTCGCCGGGGGATACAATAAATACTGCAATTCTGTCTTTTGTCATCTCAGAAGTATACCAATGCTCATTCACTTGGTCACTCAATAAAATGTATTACTCCCCAGATATCTCTGTGTATCCTTTTGTGTCCACTGTTGTTAACAAAAGGCCTTGTTTTCTTTCTGTATGCGGTGGAGCCAGGACAACAACCACAGAAGGAGAAACAGCCCTCTCCTGGGATCTGGAGAGAAGGGAAACAGAAATGCTTGATTTTGCTCAAGCTGCTGCTTTGTAGTAACAGCTTTCTCTTTTTTCCCCTCCACGTCTGTGATTCACTGCAGAAAATTGACTTGGGGAGGGAGTGAATCGTGGGTGATGTTGAAGTCTTCCTGTCCTGAATGTGTTTCTCTCCTCCTCGCTGCTAAACCAAACTGCTGTCAGGCACTGGAGCAGCGCTTTCAGAGGGAGAAACCTCTCTCTCCATTTCTCCCTCCATGCTACACCAGTGTTGGCATCTGAACAAAAGGGGCCTCTCTCCATGGGCTCTCCAGCCGAGGAATGGTTGTTACATTAGCCCAGCAGGCTTACACAATAGGCTCCAGCCTTGACTACTCTAACAGTCACTTTTTCATGCTCAGACCACCGAGCAGGGGGCGAGTAGCTCCCTCCATATTATCACATACTGGTTACATGGGAACATTTGCTCCGATGCATACGGAGGTGCTATTGAAAACGTAGCGTGAGGTCACCTTGAGAGACCCATCATGCAGAAATAAGTCTGTGGTTAAACCTGCAGACCCTGCTATCATTCCTCTGCTCTCCCGTATCCAACCCCAGACCAATGACGTGATGCTTCTTTTGGGACACCATGGCTTCAGACAGAACGGCGCAGGTTGCTTAGCAACTGGGTATAGAGAGAAGATCATTAAACAGCACTGATGCTCACTCAGTCCTTCGTTATGTATCTGAGTACTTGTTGCTCCAACCAGCAGTGAATAAGAATCTTCCCTTAGTCTGACTTAGATATATCTCAGAAGTGCTCTGCAGTAGCAAGAAGGTATGAGATGCAAAATGTGTTAACCCCCTCGAACTATTCTAACAAAACAAGAATATAACAACAATAAGTGAATGAAATTAATTCCTGTCACAAACATCTTTTCCAAATAATAATGGATAATGAGGCAATGAGAGGGCTGCAACATCCCACTTGCCAACCCATGCCTAATGTTTTTTTAAAGCTTTATCATCTGGAACAGTTACAAAGACATCTTCCATCTTCCATGAAACTAACATGGGTTAATGTACTGCCTTCTTTCATTTCTATTAATTTATTTAGTTTGTTGTGTTTCACTTGCTTTTGTCTCTTTTTCATGTAGCACTTTGAGATTTGCTTTTAATGAAAGCGTGTTACAAATTAAACACTTCATTGCATATCATTATTACATGAGACCCTGCAATTTTGTGAACATCATGGACATGACTAATAACCATAAAAAACATAATATTTAGTAAAATGCTTGCTGAAAGCTTGTAAGAGTTCTCCTTTATCACCTGCCCACGCACCTCGTATTGATATTTTATTTGAGTCCCAAATAAGATATCCACCATTCGAAAAAAGTGACACCTTCAATTGATGATCAATAGCATGAAAGTACACCTCGTTATAGAATACTGTTGAAGTTGTCAGCCAACCAAAAACCTTTGATTACAAAAACAGTGACACTTTTGAGGATGAAATCAGCCATATTCATGAAATATTGACTAATGAATTTCAGGATGTATTTACTTTAAAAAAATGTATATATACTATACTGGTTCAGAATTATACCCTCCAAATTAATCTCCTGATGGTAGCTTCCATGCAAATCTATTTGATGGTGCTACAAAAGGATGTCAGTTGATAAAACATAAATAAGTATTTTTTATAAAAAGTGCTACACTGGGTTCTTACACTAGGTTCTGCAAACCAATTGTACGCTAATGTTTGAAGTTTGAGATTATCTGAGGTGAAGTTATCCAAAGTCAAGGAATATTCCAGGCTTTACCCTGCTGCATCTCACTTCCTCTCTGGGAAAAATAGGGCTATATAATCCTCTCCATAAGGAAACTGCATGGCACAAATGTAGGTTACCTCATCACGATTAACATCGAGTTAAATCAATAGAGCCTGCTGTGTGTGTGTGTGTGTGTGTGTGTTTGTGTGTGTGTGTGTGTGTGTGTGTGTGTGTGTGCGCGCGCGTGCGTGCAGAGGTCTATTTCCTGCCTCCATAAAGACTGTGAGGCTGCTGCTCACCAGAGAGCCGACACCTGCACTATTTATAGCCCATGGACATTAAAGCTAACAGTGTAACGAGAGACCGCAGACCTGCCCCTCCACTGGTAATTAGAAGCTCAGTGAGCGCTCACCATCTCCACAATGGAGGAGAAAGATATTGCCAGAAAAGACACACTGGGGATGTGCCAGAAAACAGTTCCAGCCCTCCTCAGCTAGTGTCACGTTTCAGATCTGTTAAGAGTTCCATGTTTATGAAAGTGAATTCCTGGCACTTTTATGGATTTTAGGATGTTGTTACACTGCAGCTAAGCACAGCTATAAAGATGACTTATTTCATGCAACAATGCATTTTAGTTGTCAAATATTTAATGCAGGCCTTATACAATTACATACCACACCTTAAGATCCACTATCTGTCACACCATACAAGAACAATAACAAGAGAAAAGTAAAGTAAGACCACATAGAGGCAAATAACGCAGTGAAAAGTATCAGAGGTGATGAGATTTGGGACTGGGAATTTTGGAAGGACAAACTGTCCACACCACAGAAATAGAATGGATAGAACAGTCATCCCACTGTTTGCCATGGTAATTTGGCTAGTACAGCATAAAATGGCGATTATGGAATTGTAAGGGTTAGTTGCTATGGCGACAACGCAAGTCTGGGCACTGAGGCCGTAAAGTCTGTCACACTTGCTTGAGAACTGTGCAGATGTGTTGTGCTGTGGCTGTAGCCTAAAAGGAGAAGTGCTTAGCCAACTGGCAAAACCCAACTTTAAGATGGTGTTTGCGACGAGGATAACAACATTATCAAAGATTGTGCTTCTCTCGCTAGCTCTTCTAGTCAACATCTGCATATTAGCAAACCTAGCTGGTAAGCATCATCTAACAGGTACCATTCACTCCAACGAAAGCTGCTCTCCCAGCGCATACGCCGAAAAAGTTTCTACGACTCCTCCTTCCATGCCCAAACATTAGGGTCTTTGTTTGAGCGTTCCCGAGGCTTAGAGGTGCGTTCACAGTGCGTTCACAGTGCTTAGAGGTGCGTTCACAGTGCACAGAAAGAAATGCATTGATACGGCTATTGGTGGCATTTAAAAAGTTTTGGACCTAGTGGTTTAAAAGTTGATAATTCAAAGAGTCCTTTATGAACTTGTGCAATGGCCAGAATAATGTTGTCTGCGTTTTACAGGCGTTTCTTTTCCAATGTATCTCTTCTAATTTATTTTTGTCACGTGACTTGCAGTTCCGAGCTTGGCCACTACGCCAAATCCAACTTGTCGTCAAGCGTGTGCGCTTCTACCAAAATAAATGTCTGTGAATTCCAGTTGTTAAGTGTGTGACGTCCAATCTTTTCACAGTGTGTTCAGTCATGTAGAGTGTCTCCAACTTTAGTATACAGTACTGAATAGAGGTACAGGAGGAGACTGGGGTGAGATGAGTTGAATGAAGGAGAACGCAGGCTTATAGGATTATAAGGTTTCTATACTGAACGAGGATAATGTGATTGGAAAATGAGAAATGGGAACGGATCAGGGTTGTCTTCCCTGGGTGAATGGGATGAGAGGCATGGCGCTGGGCTCGGTATTGGCACGTCAGCTTGTGTGTGCTATGAGCAGGAGGTCAGTTGATTACACAGAGCTCTCCTGCCAAAACTACATTAGAAGGCTGATTCAAGGCTTAGGGACACAGGCTGAGCTGCTCTCACAACAGTGATTGACAAGGAAGGGTTGCATGCTGGAGACAGATGGATATCACACATTGCACAAAATGCAATATTCCATTACGTACAATCCGAAAATTGGGAGACGTTTGTGAATTCATTTTCAAGTCTTCATTAGCTAAGAATGCCGTGCTTCAACTGCACATAATACAGTTTTCCTCTTTTTTCCAATTGCACACACCCTGTGTATTCATGTGCTGTTGGGATTGTCACACACACACGCACGCACGCACGCACACACACACACACACACACACACACATGTAAAACACACTGACATTGTCACTTTTTTGAATGAGAATTTCTACTTTTCAACAACGTTACAGAATGGGAAGCTCCTGAAAAAGCAGTTGTCTGACACTGCATTGCCCTACTGTGAGCCAGATGTAACAGGAGTGGCTGATCCCATGAAAGTACTTAGGGATATACAAACAGGCAATTAAAATATTTACTGCAAGCATCTGGTGATAATAGTGTGATAATATGCTTCATCCTTTGTGTTAAGAGCATCCCCGAGTCATTAGGAGAGTTAGGCCACTCAGTTTGTAGTTCTATAGCTCAACTCGAGTGCTTTCATTAACACATTAACCGACACACTGCTTGATTTATCAGCGCAGACAAGTGTTTGTCCAACAGCGTCATAGACAAAGTAGAGTTTATGGCCACTGATGGTATTTTTTACACTCCCATGCTCTTGAGAGCAATACAGGCGCCTGAGAGGCAAAATCCCTCAGTATAGCAGGGAAACTCACACAGGCTACTATTACTGCCTGACATGCTCAATGTGAAACCACTGTTGTGTTGTGTTTAGACTGAAACGTTAGCACACAAAGATCAACTGTGAGTGGACAAGGAAAGAGCCTCTTGATCAACACTCAAAAGCATTGCCAACAATTAGCCTGACCTTATTGAGTTCCCCTCATTAGCAGTGAAGGTCTGAGCTCTGGGTGAGCTGGATCAAACCCTGCTTCCTCTGAAGCTATATTAAGACAACCATTAGCTCTTAAAGTAATAATCCGTGACATTTTAATGTAAATAAATGTCCATTTTGCGACTCTCTATTGTCGACTGATATAACACAATCGTGATCCGACCTATAACCAGTGCGTGAAAGCTTTTACATTTGCTGTTCTAAACGATGGGAAAATGCACCACTGCACCAAAACCACTCCTAACTGTGACCTTGACGCCGAGGCACGTACCAAACCATTTGTGAATCACTCCAGCCATAATCTGGTCTGACTGAATGCTTATCTCCGTTGTAGGTGTCCAACTCCCCTTGCATGCCATGTGACACATCAGCCACAGAGCTACCTCGGTCATACTACTAAGTTTAAGCTACTATATCTCAAACCTTCATCTAAGACCAAACACGGATGAAACCACTTGTGGAGTATAACACAAACTCACTGATGAAATATAGCCTCTCTCTCTCCTATCAACTTCTCCCTGGAACCAAGGCCGAGTATAGCCCTTGATGGTAGCTAAACACACAGCCTGAGTACTGCAGTCATCCACATGCCCCCAAAAGACACACACACACACACACACACACACACACACACACACACACACACACACACACACACACACACACACACACACACCAGCACAACCGCCACCCCTCTCTGCCAAGGGTGGCCTTTACTGTCTGCTTTGTTGTTATTTCCCAGTGATACCAGAAGACCTCGGTGTGCAATATGAGGGGATTTTCAAATAGTATGAGTGTATTTACACAACCTGCTTTCTGCGACCTCTTAAGTTCTGCTATCCACTCACACAGTTTACACAGTTTACAGAACAAACTAATCGACAAGATAGCCAAAATGCATTTTCTGTTTCTCTTGTAAAAATAAAAAAAGGCAGGTCAATATGCTTAAAGCACCATTTACACAGTCGAGGCCATTATGCTCCAGCAGTATAGTGCATTTAGACCACTATCACTTTGGCTCACTCGGGATGTGTATTTAAGCTGAGGCACATAGAGGAGAATAAATAAACAACATAATGGACAGCAGCCTCGGCTCTGCCTGCCAGTCAAAGTGAATGGCACGGCAATCCAATTCAGGCCACCGAGAACTAATTAGATAGCAGTGAGAGCAGGGGAGGGGGGGGAAGCTCTGATGTGGGGCGACAAAACAGTCTTCAACCTTCAACTTTCTCTCTCTCTCTCTCTCCATGTGATGAATCAGTCTGAAATATACCATCTGTCTGCTTTCACACCTTTTACACAGAGTCCAACACATCTGAAAGAGGAGGAGGCCTATCCGGTGGCACGCTGCTCCAAAAACGCACGTAGACTAAAGACACTAGAATCACTGTTTTAAATGAGTGTTTAAATATTTTACGTGTATTTTATGTGCTAATGTCTGTCTGCCTTGCTCCTGCTCTCATTCAACTATGAACTACAAGCCTGAAACATGCTCTAATAAACCAGGCTCCACACTTCTTAAGGACGTCCTTGAGGGGAAATAGAAACGATTATGCCTGACATTATTGGTTTGCCAAACATAAAAGAGTAGAGAATTAATTGTACAGTTAAAAGACTAAATTGTAGTCTAGCGTAGCCAGACCTCTCCCTCACTTCATCTCACTGTTTTAACTCTGCTAGCACAAGAGAAACGGATAGCTGAAGTCATTTGTCAACTGGAATAAAGACAATTCCACTGTGCCATGTAATAAAGAACCAGGGGAGTGGCATAATTATGTTTTCCTCATCTGTAATATTTCATTAGCCAGGCTAATTGAAAAGGAACTTTTTTTCACCTGATTCTGAAGCGCTGTACTTGTTGTCTGGGAATATTAATTCCCAGGTTTAACATCGATGCTTCACTCTGTCAAGGTTTTTCATGGCCCTGTTCTTTAAACAGAGGTGTTTGGAGCTGTTCTGCCAGTGTTTTGATTTTGATTTATTGAATGCTAAGTGATGCGGATTGGATTGAGCACTTAATTGTGGCATATATTTCTATTTCTACTTAGAAAGACATATGACATGTCAATCTGTTCGTCAATATCCAGTAGGCTACCAAAGAAACCAAAGAAACAATTCCAGCGAGTGTCTGCATTTCTTCAGCCAGTCACAATCCAGGGCGGCATTTAAAACCAGGAGGCTCATGTATGTTGTCTTGTGTGTATGTTCTTTGCCAGTGCATAACAGAGGATGACTGAGTTAGATGGTGAAGGGTCAGGGGGAAACCAATTTGAGTTGAAAAGAAAGGAGTTATTCCCTCTGTGTCATATCCATTTAGTCAGTCTTGCCTAAATGTGCATCTCAAAATCAATGAGAATTTAACCATTAAAAGAAAATTCCAACCTCGAGTACTCTTACAATGTTATACGTCATCAATATGTGATGTTCAATGCAGTCCAGGGGTTATTTTGTGATGTGTTGTAATTTTTTGTTGTTGTTGTACCCACTTTCCCTCTACCTGCCTCGTCCACTTCTACTTCAGTTAGTAATTTCCTATATTTCCCAGAATGCCTTTCAAGAACCCCCAGAGAACGGGCCTTGAACATGCCTGAGCATTTCAGCTAATTCATTTCCGGTAACACGCGCCGTTACCGGAAATGATCGTCTTGAATGTCTGTCGGCTGTAGGATTTGGAACCGATTGTAATCGTAAATATCAAACATGTTGGATATTTACGATTACGACCGGGGGG
>OMLI01091799.1:0-10489 GCA_900302605.1 Rondeletia loricata
TGGACTTTATTGTGTTTTATCCTCGGTTGTTTTTATCCATGTGTATGTTTTGTATGTACACTGTGTGGTTTCAACCTAATAAAACTAAACTAAACTAAACTAAACTAGACTGCTGCTGTATTGAAATGTTTTAATAGTGGTCTAATTTCACAACAGTGACAAACAATGCAGAGTTAGTTTGGCGACTGGCTCAGGGCTAACACTATCATTACGTTACCTGGCTGGCTGTCATGTCACCAAAAGGCAGGGAGAAGTCAAATGCAATTTTCGGGCATTATTACACGCTTTTAATTGAGAATTGATGCCATGGGCCACATTAAAAAACTAAAATATAAAATTTGAAAAATAAATGAATAAAACATTTATTTCAAAAAGGGCACTTATCTGGTCAGAGGGCAAAAGGGCAGATGCTTGAGCACTACCTGGGGTCTATCTGTGCACGTCCCTGAAGATAAGTCTGAGGTCGTTGTATTTGCCCTATGATGTAACTGCTAAAATTCATGAAAATCATGGCAACCTAACAACTAATATCAAGCTAGTAATATCTAAAATTTGAGAAACAAGTCCAAAGTGCCATCAGAGCCCAAGACTATGGAACAACTTCCCAGTCAACACACGTCAAGCTCCCTCTGTACATGCTTTAAAGACACTGCTCAAAATTTTTATAACCTTGTGTTTTACTGTTAATTTTATTATGTCTCCGTTTTATTTGCTTGTTTTATTTCAATGATGTCTTGTATTTGCTTTTATCTGTTTTATTTTCTTTTAATTTATGTAAAGCACTTTGTAACGTTTGTTTTGTATGGTGCTATAAAAATGAAGTTTATTATTATTGATATTATTATTATTATTATTATTTACGTTGGGTTGTTAGAAACTGCATCTTCAAAGCTATTGCTGTAGAATAATTGGAATGAGTGGTGACCTAGTGAAAAATGTGGGTCCCTCAATCATTTCTGTAATTTGTCCCAATGGACTGGGGAAACTACACCCCTTAAGCATGAAAAACATAGATTTAGCATGTGCATAATCTATGCATTAAAAACAAAAAGCAGGTTGTGTAATGCTGTCCAATTATATATTTAATTGATAAATGCATTATTATTAGTTCATACAATCTCATTTTTCCTGGCCATTTCAAACTCTTCCTTTCTCTCCTTCTCACTCTGCTTCACATCTGATGATTCAGGATGATGACAGGTGATGAAAAGCTATGAAAATAGTAAAATACAGTACTGCCTGTGTTTATGCAAAGAGCAGTCACATTCTTTGCTGAATCCCCCCAAAAAAATGTTTCCCTCACTATGCCGCACAAACCCATATCATGTAAACAAATAACAACGTAGTATCCAAAATTCCTCATTTGACAGTTTTCATTTTCTAAAATGCTTTACTCATACCGGCAGGTGCTTTCTTCATTCCTTATATCCTGTTCCTCGGGACCTGTGGCATTCCACTGTTTGTACTGGAGACAGCATTGGGCCAGTATACCAGTCAGGGGGGAATCACATGCTGGAGAAAGATTTGCCCCTTGTTTGAAGGCGAGTTATATCTGCCACTCTTTATTGGGATGAACTGAAAACAATTTAGTAAGATGAGGAAGAACAATTAGGACAAAAAGATGCACATGCTATGTTAACTTCATATGTGAATTTCAGGCATGGGATACGCCAGCCAAATGATCATCGTTTATGGATGTATCAGCTACATTGTGATTCTAGCGTGGGCTTTTCTCTACCTTTTCTCTTCCTTTTCTGGCGAGTTGCCATGGACCAACTGTAATAACACATGGAATACAGGTAACTGAATTGTTTGCCCTGAAGTATGATGTCAATGCTATCACACCCTATCACACACACACGCACGTAAATATGTACTAGCAGTCATTTAGTTAATAATGTACTCATACTGTCTCAGAGGAATTTAGAACCAAATATATTCCACATTATAATTTGGTCTTAGAAATATCATAGAAAGTTATTTAACAACATACTAGTAAGAAACAAGATTTTGCATGTTTTCTTTCCATTTAAAGTTAAGAATAAAGTTGTCACAGTAGCACTATCCAAGCATTTATCATATTGATCAATACAAGTAAAACATTTTTAGACCATCTCTTCGCTTAAGGATGTTATTAGTGAGCATGAATCCTCAGTTTCTATTGTGTTTAACAATACTTTGATATTTTTCAGATGCTTGTGTGGTATTAAACGACCATAATGCCACTGCTAACTGGACCTTGCCTTTGAATGCCACATCATCTGTTATAGAGTTTTGGCAGTAAGTTTAATTAATACAATTACATTTAAGAAATGTAATTACTCAGAGATTACAGATTGGCAATGATTGAATAAATTGGTGTAATGAAGGCCTCCACTATTTGAAAAGGTATAAGTTCAAACATTCATTATATAGCCATTATATTATCACTGTAACCTGTTGACAAGGTGTTATGTCTTAATATTTAAACAGGAAACTGTACACAGATACAAGTATAATATTTAACCATAATTTTGTCTGCTGTTTACAAAAATGGGTTGTCGCATTTTGGTTTTGATGTACAGATGAAATAAAAGTCTGTCTCCAATAATAGCCTACCTCTAATAAACACCTAGTCATTTTGGTTGTTGAACAATTCACCTAGGTCACTATTGGAGGTTTTACAGTATCAGAGATAATAGGAGAAATTCTTCTTATTTTGGCATCAAAATCAAGTTGTCATAAATCATCTTTGGCTTGCATTTGACTGCAAGCACAACATTTGTGTATAAGAAAGTTACAAATGAGGGCCCAGGTCTTCTTCCCTTCTAGGGTGGTTGTTATTGTGTCTCTGTATATCAGTGTTAATATATCAATGTTATGCTAACCTCACAGTCAGTTTCTTCATTGCTACGCAACTATGATACAAACTCCCAAAAAAATAATCCCCTCAAGAATGTGTATCACCAATCATTTTGTCATCATATTGCACTGCAAAAATATAAATCTCAACAAGTCATGTAATCTTGTATTCTAATCTTAAAGTGACAATCTGCAACTTCGCCATATAAATAAATGTCCGCTTTGCTACTCTTTATTGCTGACTGCTACCATAGTGATTCAACCTATACCCAAGTCATGAAAGCTTTTACATTTGCTGTTCTAAACACCCGGAATCGGGTCGGACGTTCCCGGGAAAAATCATCTGGTGCACAGGAAGTGATGCGTTTTACATTTACAGAAGCAGCTATTTGTTTGGAACAGCGGTTTGTTTGGTATAAACAGAAGAAGAACTGGGTTGTTAGCGTGAGCAGCGATAGCCAACATGGCTGAACAGACAAGACCAGTACCTACAGAAACTCAAACTTCATCAACTGAAAAGTTGAAAAGATGAAAAGCACTCAAATATGAGTAGGGACTGAGGAGAGGTGCAGATGTGGCTCTTTTTCATTTGGCCTGGTACTGTAGGTCTCGCTATCGTTTGTTAAACACAGTCTACAGAGTCTCTTTATTATTATGCTGAAGCAACGCCTACAGTGCATTGCAGCTTGTTAGATCTATTGCTAGCTAACTTTAGCTTGCTCAACTCTGTAATGTTCCAATAGCTAGTAGTCTAACTGTTGTTTGCTGTTCTAGTTGCTAGTAATGTGAGCTACACACATTGTGACTTTGTCTTCAAACTCTGTTTGGTTGTGTATTTACGGCAAGGCAATTATCTAATGTAGTTGATCTAATGATAAAAACAATGCTGCTTTTGTTGACACTAATGTGGGGTAGCTCTATCATAGCTAAAAGGTTAAAGGGATAGTGCACCCATTAAAAATTGTTTTATATTATTTTACTTGCCCCCAACAAAGTGGTACATAGGACTGTTGTGATGGTATCCTCGCCTCACTGTTCTAGCTGTACTGGATTGGACCAGTGCTAACAATTATCATGTTACCATTGGGCAGACTGTCCTCCCCGCTAGCCTTATAATGGAAAACGTGTCTGTTTAGCTTGGTTTCATGTTTAGTGATAGAGGACCACAATGGAAATAAGTTATTTTTTAACTTTCTTGTGTTATCCTCGACATGCTCTTATATGTTATGTGATGCTAGTGTTGTTGGTTATTGTTTTGTATTAGGCTACTGAGTATGTCGAAATAAATCAAATCAAATCAAAAATTCTATTACGTTTAAAGTACTGACATAGGTCTATTGCTAACGTTACTGTAAGTATTGCTGTCTGGTATTTGCTTGTGGCTATCGATTGTAATAGATATGCAGTAATAACATTATCACATCGTTTTATAAAGCATGTTTGATATATTCATATATGCTGCATTCACATCATCGGAAGAAGTGAAAGAATGGGATGACATCTCATTGCTACAACTTGGAAGCGCTCACGTGTTTAACTGGTTGGAACGCCCACATAATGGTTTTTTCTTTTTTTTTAATGTTTACGTCAACACTTGATTGTATTACCGTGAATATTAATTTTGATTTTTATTATCTTTGACTGCCAACATCGGTCGATTTGCTGCAAAGTTTGCCGCTTATATTGACACTTCCACAATTTGTGATGCCACTAGGAGGTTTTTCCCTGTCAGCAGGTCATATTTACTTTTGAAGTAGCCTAAATCTGACATGATGTGAACGCAACAATAGTATAGATACTACTGTCTCTGTAGACATGGCCGCTCTTAGGCACCAGCTGAAATTCAGTCGTTCCGTTATTTGTAGTCGCTTCACTATCTCATGCTTGTTTGTTTGGGGGTGTGGGAGCTGCTGTCTGTTCAGTGACATCAAAGTACTGGCGACACTGTTGCGAAGTGACTGCTGGCAAATGCAGTGCAAAACACCAAGCAATGACCGCTTATCACCAAAAGTAAATAACAAGAATCTCGCAGAAATCACTTTAAAATCATATTGTTCTTAAAATAACAAAAACATTGGCCAATTAGTTGAGATAATTTCACTTGTTTCCAATGCAAATAGACTCATTTATTGATATCAGTGGAGTGATCTGGCTTCTTCTGCCTTGTCTCAAGATATCAGCAGTTGAAAATTCCTGAAACAAATGAAACTGCACTGAAAACAGCTGGAATTATCTTACCCCACTTGCAGAAATTTGTACTTGTTTTAAGAAAAAAACAAGATTGTAAGACTGAATATGAGACTAAATGACATGTTAAGATGGACATTTTTGCAATGTGCCTCAAGTGGTTCAAATTCACTGACAGTACATTGGTCCTCACAGACGACGGGTGCTACATCTATCAAATGGCATAGATGCCTTGGGAAGTATACAAAAGGACCTTTCTCTATGCCTACTGCTGGCGTGGATTATCTGCTACTTCTGTGTCTGGAAGGGAGTGCGATCCACTGGAAAGGTAAGATTGAATTGAGAGGATCTCAGTCTGTTTGCATATGATCCCCACTGTTTCAACTAAAAAATGCAGTTGTCAAATTATTTTTAACTTCTTCCCTCAAAAATATTCTTCATTTGGACTTCCGATGGTGATGCGATGAGGGTAGCAGCATTCTCAGGAGGCTGACACTCAAGCTACATTAACATTATAAATGTTAGTCACTTTACTGAATCTGACTGAATTAATTTTAGACTTAAGTTCCACAAACAAAATTTATATATAATCCACAAATATGTAAAATGATACAGACATACCTTGGCTCTCGTGAAGAGGGGGAAAATAAATATTTAAAAAATCTAACAAATGTTTTCATTTTTACAAATAAATGTATATTCTGTTGGTACCACATGTTTTCCAAGCAAAATTCAGCACATAAATTGTTGATTGTGCATGTGTGGATCATCAGATTTCTGTCTCCCACTGTATTTGTTTGTGGGGTTTTTTATTCAACACATAAATTGTTGAATGTGCATTTGTGGACATTTTTGTCTCCTCCTACATTTATTTGTGGACTTTTGTTTGTGACACAATAAACATTAGCTTATCTTTAGCCCGGGCCCCTCTGGTCCAAGTCTCCAAAACACTACAAGTTGTAGCTTGAGAAGAGTCAGCTCAGTTAATCTAAACAGTTGTTTTTTGGCATTGTTAGCTACCTGACAAGCCAGCAGGCTAATTTAGCAAAGCACTACGAGAGAATGCACGCACATCCAAACTATTCCAACAGGTGCAGGTTAAAAAAATGTACCTGACGAAGACCTTTTAGGTCGAAACGTTGTACCTATTAAATCACCGTGGGAGCATAGAAAACATTGTGTGGATATTTTCTTCTTCTTCATAATTTAGCAAAGCAACCAATGTTAATATGAACATGCCACTACTAACGCTAGTGAGCAACAAACAGGACAGTGATGGTTAGCTGACCAGATACTATGGTTAGCTAGCTAACAAGCTGACATTATCTAAATAAGATCAGATGAATCAGTTTCAGGAGAATATCCTGCATTAAAAACAAACATTTACGTTAAAAAGGAGCCACCTGGAAAGGCGTCAGTATTCAGCTACCTAGATGGCAGCTGCTTGTGGAGAACACTGCATTACCTGCTGTTATTCATTGTTTATTTCCCATTTCAGTGTCTCGATACCTGTGACCTTCCATCATTCAGAGCGGAAAATCTGAGTATTCAACTCGGAGTCAGAATGAGATAAAAAATTGCAGTTCCTACTGGTCGCTGATAGAGGTTGATAGTGGTCATAGAATACTTAATGCCCCTTTAAATTGATTTAAAGTAACAATCCACAACTTTTTCATATAAATAAATGTCCATATTGCTACTCTCTGTCATCAATTGATATTACATCATAGTGATTCAACATACACCCAATTCACATGTGGTGTCAAGTCGATCTTTCCCAGGAAAAATTTGTTTTATGTTTCTGGCAGCAGCAACAAATTCGTTTTTGGGGTAATTAGCATGACCAGCGATAGCCACCATGGCTGTACAGACAAAGAAAAGACTCAAACTTCTTCAGCAAAAAAACTTTTATTGTGAAATAATCTCTGGGAAGTGCAGTGCATATCCACTACAGCAATGACCACTTAACATTGTGGACTGCTGTAATCCCTGATCACAAATCCCGAACTCCCTGAGTAAACCAACAATCCACAGATTGTAGAGTGTAGTATTCTTTGTTTAATTTTAACAAACTGATTTTCTCCTCAACCTTAGGCTGTCTACTTCACAGCCACGTTCCCCTACGTCATGTTAGTGGTGCTGTTGGTCCGAGGAGTGACCCTTCCTGGAGCCTTAGATGGCATCCATTACTACATGTATCCCAATGCTTCACGGCTAGCTGATCCAGAGGTATCACTCCACCTATATTCTCTTTACCACTTGACTGCATGATTAGTTTCATTACATAGCAACAGCAGAAGCGTCAATAAACTACAACAAATCTCAGCAAAACATCTGTCACTTGTTCACAGGTTTGGATTGATGCTGGGACCCAAATATTTTATTCCTACGCCATATGCTTGGGATACCTGACTACGCTTGGGAGCTACAACAAGTACAACAACAACTGTTACAAGTGAGTACTTTGTAAAGAATAAGGATTATCATTAAGAATAAGGTTTCTATTTCAGTCATTCCCAAATGATTTACAGCAACACGTCAATATTGCTTTGCTAGAACATTAATCAACATCCTGTGATCAATTTAGTAAATCAGTACCGGCATCAACAAAGCTCCAACAAGTTTGCAAAGAGCCTGATTCAGTAGTTTATGCTATATCTGTGCTTAAGTGAAGGGCTGCAAGACAAGAATCAAATATAATTCAATGTAAAATCATTTAAACTTCAACTTAAGAAAATTGTGCATCTGTTATCCTTTTATTTTTATCTTGTTACTTTTCAGTTGACATAACTACAAATCATTTTAATGTAGTCATTGTTGTTTGAATTCCATGGTGTCTATTAGCCTGCATGTACTGATACATTTAACACTATGTTACTGTGATAGAAATCATGGCAGAGTGCAATGATTCTTTCTGGTTTCTGGTTTGCAGAGACTCCCTCTTGCTTTGCTTGTTGAATAGCGGGACCAGTTTTGTATCCGGCTTTGCCATTTTCTCAATTCTGGGCTATATGGCACAAAAACAGGGTGTCGATATTTCTGAAGTTGCCGAGTCAGGTAAGGGTGTACAAGATATCCATCTACTTCACAATGGCAGGATTTTATACTGACACACTAGGATTTTACTGAGACACGCTACATTAAGTGGTTTCCCACCTTTTTTCCCCTCGGGGTTACCTTACCAATTTTACCTTACCTCCTCCCCTGTGGCAATGCAGCTTATAAATTATATGTCTATGTCTTTCTGACACATTATGTCAATGACAGTAGAATTTATGACATACTATAAAGGTCATGAAAGGCTATGACATGCCACTACAAAAATGAACAAAAACAATTGGATTGCTCTCATGATTATAAAATATTGAATATTTTCAATTGGGTACTCATTTTGTCCCAAGTTTCCAGTCTATCTCTATTATGATTTATCTGCCTTAAATCCTCAAACGAGGAACCACTGCACCAGATAATGTATCAGCCATGACACCGCAAAAGAGATAATAGTGGGTAACCGAACAAGTATTAAATTTCAAGCGCTACACCTTGATCGAAATCAAACTAGCAGCTGGAATTTCAGTTGGATTGCAAAGAACACAGAGAAGCTTTAAACACTGTTGCTTTCACTCTGCAGGTCCTGGCCTTGTGTTTATAGTGTACCCACAAGCAGTGACCCTACTGCCCTGGCCTCACCTGTGGGCAGTGTGTTTCTTCACCATGATCATCTTATTAGGAATAGACGGTCAGGTCAGAGCTGCATGCATGCCTTGCACCTCTACAAGGATTTCCTATCATGTTTCTTCACTCATTCCCTCCTATGTACACTTCTTCCTCTCTTCCCCTCTCTCTCTCCTTCTCTCTCTCTCTTTCTCCAGTTTGTTGGGCTTGAGAGCATCATGACTTCTTTAACGGATGTCTGCCCCATGATCCGAAAAGGATATCGCAGAGAGCTTCTACTGATGCTTATCTGTAGTATCTTCTATCTGCTTGGCCTGTTCATGGTGTCAGAGGTGAGCTGTAAAAGTACATTCATTGTTGGTCATACAAATAATTCATTGTGTGAAAGCTTCAGGCATTCATCTGATCAATTAACACCCAATACACTGCATATGCAAACTCTTATGTCACTAAAAAACCATACATTTTGTACAGGTATCTTATCACGCTGTTTTATAATTCAGGGCTCTATTGCGAAAGCAGTGCCAATGTCAATGGGATCCATCTGTTTAGATAAACAATAAAAGACGATTGACATCCAAACCAATTTATTGTCCAATTTGATCTCAGGCTGGCTCATACATTCTCCAGCTCTTTGATCACTATGTGTGCAGCGGTCCCACTCTACTTCTGTTGTCAATCTGCCAGTCAGTCATTATTGGATGGATATATGGTAAGATATGGTTGGTGGATGTTGTCTTTGGTTGTATGTTGTTATTACATTAGAATTACACTAATTGTAGAGAGTTGTATAGCAGTCTTAGCCTTATAACCATGTAACATGCTTGTCTCTGTCGCAGGTGCTGAACGGTTCCGTGAGAACATTGAGGACATGATTGGTTATAAACCCCTATCACTGATAAAGTACTGTTGGCTCTATGCCACCCCTATTATTTGCACTGTAAGTTTCTAAGACAGGTCATAATAATTTATAGGCATACAAATAATCTCCCTTTGATCACACAATGTTTTTTCTTTCTGATATGTATCTCTTAAAAGGGAACACTTGTATTTTCGCTCCTGAAGTACAGCCCCCTGAAGTTCAACAACACCTATGTGTACCCTTGGTGGGCATACTGTATTGGCTGGTTTCTGGCCGTGTCATCTCTTGCTATGATTCCAATAACCATGATCTTCAAACTGGCCCAAGGGAAGGGGACTCTCTGGCAGGTCAGTGGCATTGTTAACAGGTGCTTATTGATGATTTCCTGGTTTTAACAGGCATCTGAAATAATGATTTAATAGTTCAAGTTCAAATTTATTATTTGTCCCAAGTGGGCAATTTGTGCTGCAGCAAGCATAAAACCACATAGCAAAATATAAAAACATACAGTATACTGCAAAAACATACAACAGTTTACATAGACAAGTAGGTATCCACCGTAAACCCCCCAAGACATTGGCATTCCATGCAAATCATTGCTACAAATATAAATATACTGCACCTCAATATTAATAATTGTCACAGTCTCTGTATCATTATCATCATCAACATCATCACCATCACCGAAGTAATGGGCTAATCAACAACAGCAGCAGTTACCTCCTCCTGCCAACAGCATTCAAGGCTCGAATGGAGGCCGGGATGAAGGCATTTTTTTACCTGTTTTTCGTGGCCATAGGGGAACTTAAACGTAGGCCAGATGGTAACAGCTTGTACTCTGAGCTAAGAGGATGGGCACTTTCTGAACGGATGGTCATAGCTTTATTGGGACCTTTTAATGGGACCTTCTCTTCTCTCTGTCCT
>OMLI01091800.1:0-18428 GCA_900302605.1 Rondeletia loricata
CCGACCTGTGTGGCGCCAACCCCAGTCTGGGTAGTGGTGACCCCGCCGGGGCGTCGTGCGTGTCTGGGGAGTACGGCCGGCAGACTCTCTCCCCAGATGTCCCGGACAGGAGGAACAGTAAGGGCAAGAGTGACAGCTCAGGTAAGACGAGGACGTCCACGATGCTCCTATCGTCAGTGGTCATTTAACTTGGAGAGTGTAAACACTATGCAAGTGTCTCCGTCAGTCCACAGCATCAGAGTTCATTTAACACTTTAGACAGCTTCAGAGCCAGATCAGCTCTGTGACTGGACAAACAACTCTCCAATCAATACTGTCAACTCCAAATAATTGTCACTGAACTATCAACACTTACTAACATTGGAAAAGTTGTGTGTGTGTGTGTGTGTGTGTGTGTGTGTGTGTGTGTGTGTGAGAGAGTCCAGCAGCTTTGATTTGAAGGTTTAGTTTTTTTCTATAGTGCTGTCAACTTAATTTTCTCTGCCCTGTGAAGCTATTCATCTTTCCACAGTGTCCACCTCAACCAGATTTTGTGCCAATTAGACTGTCCTATATATACTTAGAGAAACAGAGGGATAATTCCACACTATTTCACTTTAAATGCTTGGACGTTTTTGCCGTTTAGTTCAATAAACGTTGTAGAGTGTTTCCAACCTCAGTGGGGTTTTACAGCACCACAGCACTGACTTTGACAGTAGTTGCAATCAAAACAAGCAACAATCATGCCACATTCATGTATTTTTCTGATCTTTTTTAAACTATTTATCGTGATACTGATGATAAAGCCAACTGAATTAATGTTGTTTTCTTGTTTGCCTCCTAAACATTGTTTAAACTGAAGTTTAAAAACTTCTGCTGCAGAAGAAAAGTTGCAATGCCCTTAGCTGAAAAATTTAAAAAAACGATTGTGTGCTGGACAAACAGAAATTACTGTCTTTCTATAATATTACTATATTCATATCTTTGAAATAATTTGAATATAATATTTTCATCAAGAGTTTTGAAGGTAGAACTAAATCTGACTAATTCCCTTCCATTGTAAGCATCAGCTTTGCTTGACATAAGGGATATTATTGCAAAATTCTACAAATGTGTTTAAAAAAAAAAAAAAATTGACAAATGTTTTCATGTTTGATATGTTTGTTTTTTAAAGCATTTAAGTCAATGTGTTATTTGGAAAACGGAATCAATTTTTCGGCTCTTCACTTTTATACTGAAATTTAGTTTAGATGATGCTTTTTTTTGGGTATGACGATGTATGTATGATTGTATGTATGATGTGAAGTATGCTGTGTATGGAACTGATGTTTTTATTAAGTGATACAGTCCAAGAGAAATTTCCCCACGGGGACAATAAAAGTATATCTTATCTTATATTTCCCTTGGTAAGGAACAGCGTGATGATCAGGATATTGATTTACCTCTGTAATCATCTATAATAAAGAAAAAATACATAATAGGGCCAAATCAATGTTCAGTTGATAAAGTAATTTGTAGTGACGTTTTCCCAGAAGGCATGAACAGCCTACAGGAGCCTTAGAAAATACCTTAATGGCACTGCTGCACTCAGAACCAGCCCTTTTATTTCAGATAGAAAAATAAGAACACATGATAGAGAACACATAGTAGGTACTGAGCATCAATGGAAATAAGCTGAAGAGGAGTTATGGTGGAGATAAATACAATGGCATATCTCCACAGCAAATTAGTTAGTAAGTGTTGGTTGTTCAGTGACAATTATTTGGAGTTGACAGTGTAGATTGGAGATTTGTTTGTCCAGTCACAGAGCTGATCTGGCTCTGGAGCGGCTGGTCAAAACTATCTAAAGTGTTGAATGAACTCTGATGGTGTGGACTGGTGGAAACACTGGCATAGTGTTGATTTGTACACTCTCTGAGTTAAATTAACACTGATGACCAGAAACTCGAGTTAAGCATATCGGTCTACGATACGCCACAGTGTTTCATGTTGTTAAGCTCTGTAATTGAAACAAAAAAATGATCTGTACTGAGGGTGGGACTCACTGGAAGTCAGTTAAAGGTCTATATCTGCAAACACAACGCATTCTTCACGTAAATGGTTAAAGGTCAAGCACGGAACAGCTATTCTCTGTATCCAAAAGGTTTTAAACCAGGCACCGTATCTGCATCGTTCCGCCCCGCAGACTTGCAACCAGTTCAGCGTGGGTGCCAAGTCGGGAACTTTCCGATTCCCCCGAGTCGACGCCCCGGCCAGGAGAGAGAGCTTTGACTGACAGATTGAACACTTAGAAAGGATACGCTAAAGCTGCCAACGACCTAACCCAAATCCAATTTCCTAACTCCAACTTCATTGGCACTTACAGAAGCCACAACGTTTTTATTATAAAACATTTCTTGACTCGCTTTTTTAACAAAAAAAGGGATCCAGTGATGATGAAATATACATTGGCCGGTTGAATATACAGCCCTGCAAAGCCAAAGAGCAGTAACTGTGTGAATGGTGAAGCTGAGAAAAATGACCTCACTGTTTATCTCCTGCCCCGATAAAAGTGTTGGGGCACAGAGCTGGATAGTAGAGCATTTAGTAGCATATTTAGTAGCGTATAATAAGGCCTAGTCATGACCTTTGACATTTAAAACAGGCAAAAAGTACGAAACAACTTGACAACAGGACAGTATGATACATAAAACCTGGATCTGGCCAATGTCTTCATGTAATAGTGAATTCCAGAGGTGGGGACTCGAGTCACATGACTTGGACTCGAGTCACAATTTTAATTGCTTGAGACTTGACTTGATGCATGAAGAGAATACTTGAGACTTGACTTGGGTTCCTGTGACTTGGGACTTGACTTTGACTTGTACTTTGACGACTTGAAAAGGTTTCTGAAGTCTTGACAAAAGATCTTGTGCATGTGTAAATTACTTAGATTGAAAGTTATGAAATTTTTTCCGCCAGACAACTGAATTTAAATTCTGTTTTCTGAATTTGTATGGAATGATTTAATTTATTGAAGTTTAAACCGATTATAGAAATCAAACTCATGATGCACGTGCCAAGTTTTTATACTATTAAAACGTTATTGCATTGAAAAGTCCTAGATATTTTGGTTTCTTTAAGATATTAAATGACATGGACTTGACTTGGTAATCTACATTTAGACTTGGGACTTGACTTGAGACTTGTGCCTCAAGACTTGAGACAGTGTTGACATTATTATTCAAGCTTATCTCACTATGAAGCATTATTTTCAAAATGTGCAATGACCACAAATACATAAAAAAAAGATACTTGAAATACGCTTGTAATGAAGGACAAAAGGGAAAATGTGATTTCACCATTAAAGCACAACAATCTGGAAAAAGATTAGTGTCTATATGTGTTTTATAATTAAAAATGGCCTCTTTAAGGTTATATTGTCGTGTGGCCTGTACTCATATTGCTAGAAGTCCAGATAACTTGGAGAATATAGCAAATAGTCTTATTCACTCTGGTTAAAACCTGAGTCACTGTAAAAATGCAGTAGATAGCAGATATATTTCTGAAAAGGCTTCAGCTGCAAATGTGTGGACCAGAACATTTTTGGTTTGTACTGTATGTGGTAAAAAAAAGAAGCAAAAAGCTTGAAGAGAAAATAAGATCAACTTTAAAACCAATTTAGTAGTTTTGAACAACTGAGCTTCAGTCATGCACTAATTCTAAACAATACAAAATTCTCAATTGTAATATCAGACCAGTGTTTCGGTTTTCAGTGTCTGTAAAATACATATTGAATGGAGCCGTTCCAGAGTCTGAAACTAAAAAACCATAGAGGTATTCTCATCAGGTTTGTAGTCCAGTTCTGGGAACAAACTCCCCACTTGGCCCCGTCCAACACCACAGCGTGCAACACCAATATCCCCGTAATAAAAGGTGATTGGCACTCCTAATTGTTTTGCTTTCATTTTATTTTTGTTTCAGATGGGCCCCTGCAGTTTATCAAAAACCCCCAATTTCTTTAACCCTTTTTTTCCTTCCCTTTTCTTTCTGAGACTCAGCTGTGGCTGGAAAATGTTCTGTTTTTCATTTCAGAGTCCCAAGACGGGAGCTATAAGTCAGACATGAACAGCAAGCCCAGGAAGGAGCGCACAGCCTTCACCAAGGAACAGATCCGGGAACTGGAGTCTGAGTTCGCTCACCACAACTATCTGACGAGGCTGAGACGCTATGAAATAGCTGTCAACCTCGACCTTACAGAACGACAAGTACGTCACCTGCTAAGTGATTATGAATCATTGTGAATAAGAGAAACAGGAGAACCAATATGAAATAGCTGTCAAATCTATCAGGTATATGCTCTTCAAGCGATGAACTACAATTAAAGGGGCATTACACAGCTTACAGTGGCCTGTTGATACAAAAATAATAAAGTCACATTTTCACAGTAGAGAGGAGTAAGCTAGCTAATTAGAGCAGAGATCCAACAGAAACGTCTAGTGAAGAGCTAATATATCACCTGCAGGACCGTGGCTGTTATGGGAATCAAACCTGCAGCTTTTTGGTTACAGGCCAGTCTCTGTAACCACTAGGCACCATGCACAAAAGCTTTTTGAAGTTGACTTTTCCTTTTGATGCGTTTCTAAACACTCTAAAGGGAGCAATGCTACACGCTTAATACAGTAATAATTGCTGTAATTGCTCACATCCACATGTACTAAGAGAATCCTGGAGCTCAGTGACTTGGGCTCACGTCACTGTGGACGATGGTGGTCAATATATGGCTCCCATTAAAAAACTGTCCAGGGCTTCACGATTGAAAAAACCCCTCAGTGTTTTGACATTAGCAAACGGTTCGACATGTCATACTAATGCTCTGAGGCTAATCGATTCCAAACCACAGAGACTCTTTGAAACGTCAGCGCCGCTGGTCTCGGTGTCTGTGAAGTGACTTTCTGACGGTATGTGTCAGAGTCCAGATGTTTTTCTTAATCCTCACAAAGAAACATTTGTACGAACTCCACTGGGCTGTCGGTGTGGACACCAGCACACCAGGCTGCCTCTGCTCATTTTCAGGGTTAAAAGTGTTTGGAAACAGTTATAATAAGTGTGAACCGTCATTCTGAAAAAAGTCAGATGACTCCTTTGAGGTATTTCTGGAAAGTAGAATAAATACTTGTTGCTTGTAGTGCAAGATTACTGAGGTATCATTACGTTGGTGAGGTATTAGTGTTCAATTTATAGGTAAATCATGAGAGTCCTGAGCACTGTATCACATCCTGTAATCAGTTATATTCTAATGGTAATTAATTAGCAAGTGTATCCAAACAATTAAAGCTGCGCTAGGCAACTTAGCATGTTGGCGGCCCCAAACAGCAGCAAGAGGTAATCCTGTAAACTGCACACAGTACCTCATGTTTACCAACCCGGCCGGTCTGTGATGCTTTATACCAAAGATACCAAAGAGACGAGAGAGGAGAAAGATCTAATGTTGGTGAGTCCCAGTGACCATACCGACACCACAATTTAATTTGGGTGAATCTGCGGAGCCTCAATTAGTGGGGATGAGATGCTCTTCTCTATTGCAGCCCCACTTTGTGATTTAGGCTGATAAGACAAAGAAGAATTTTTACATAATACACAGCTGTATTTTTACATAACCTTGCCTCGTGCAGCATTACATTTCAATTTGTCACTTCCTGTGTGTGGGAAAGATTTGCCGGCAGCGATTTAGGCAGATAAGTTTTACATCAAAATCTTGCCTAGTGCAGTATTTGTCTGTGCATAGGGTTGAGGAGAGTCAGACCATTTGTAGCTGCACTTTTGTCCAAGAACAACCCCACAAACTCAACACACCCACAAGTGCTCTTGGAGATCTGTTGGCTAAACCCAATCAATGTGTCTTGGCTCAGGCGACGGCCAGGCCAACCCACCCAGGATTTAGGTCTTCCTGCCCGACGCCCGGTCCCTCACCACTCCCCCTCAGATTGGCTGCCTCTCCGAATGTTCCCAATTCTTGTCCAATAAATCTGTGTTTGTTTGTGGGGGTTGATCCTGGATCCTTAGACACTTTAACATCTTTACTATTATCTTACAGCTTCTGCCTCCCACTGCTAACTACTGTACAGCTTTACAAACTGTGACTGTATTGGGCTGTCTCTTCAAGGGCATGGATACTGTAGTTGTAGGGTCATATATCCTGTTAATTACCAAACCTTTAAAGTGGTTTTTTGTATGTTTTATTTGTCGCCATCTTTGTGTGTCCAGTACTGTGACGTCTTCTTCCTTGGATTTCCTGTTGATGAAGTTTGAGTTTCTGTAGGTGTCGCTCTTTTCTTTGTCTGTTCAGCCATGGTGGCTATCACTGCTCATGCTAACTACGGTACCCAGTTCTTCTTCTGTTTACTCCAAACAAACTGGAAACATACAACGCATCACTTCCTGTGCGCCAGAGGATTTTTCCCAGGAAAGATCTACCAGACTCCGGGTGTTTAGAACAGCAAATGTAAAACCTTTCATGAACTGGCAATAGGTTGAATCATTATTGTGTTAGAGTAGCAAAATTAAATGAAAATGTTGGGGATTATTACTTTAAAGGTGCAATAAGTGAGATTTTTGCTGCCCCATAGCACAACATGACCATAATATATCTGTGGTGGGTTGATAGGGCTGATGATGATGATTCAACAAACAATCACTTGACTAGGTGCTGAGATTTCTGGGTTTCAAAACTTTCTGGCCTGTACTGTGTTTTGGAACAAAAACTCCCCACCCATTCGTTCTGAAGCCAAAAACACAGTCAACAAAGCAGTATTATTATTCCATTATTTAGCATGGTGATATATTACCTCTTTTATTTATTTTTTATTTATTTAACCTTTATTTAACCAGGCAGGTCACTTAAGAACAAATTCTTATTTACAAGGACGGCCTGGGACGAGCTCCAGTTCTGAGGCCAACGCCTTGGTCAAGGGAAATGGCAACTCTTCACTAGACGCTTCTGGATTTTTGCTTTAATTAGCTAGCTTACTGCTCTCTATTGGGAAAATGTGACTATTATTTATGTCAATTACAGGACAACATAAGCTGTTCCAGAGACCTGTTGATGTTGTTGCAATAATCCTGCTGCTTAACAACAGAGGTCATGGATTACATTTAAATGAATGTGTACATATGTAACAGCATATATGGCTGTTTTAGTCACACACATTGGTTAGCACTAAGCCGTTTAAGAGAAAATGAGCTGCACATACGAGTATTTACCCTGTAAACTTAACTCCCAGTGTTTGAGTGGCAGGCCACTATGCTGCACTACTTAAAATAAATCCTATACGGGTACGGTGAGAAATCAAGTCGCTCCAGGGATGGACAGGAGGGGGTTAGGAGATGTGGGTAGTGTGTGTGTGTGTGTGTGTTAATGGGTATGTGTGGGGTTGAAAGGGGTATGTGCAGATTGGGGGCATATGGGTAAGCAGGAGGGGATGGTGGTGGGTCCACAGGGAATGAGCGGCGAGAGGGTATTGGAAGGGGAGCGATAGGGGCGGAGCGGGGGGGAAACCTGGGGGAGACAGCGGGGCGAGCTCATTGGTCCAGATGGGATGGGCCCGTTTTAGGCAGCAGCTTAATCATCACTACGGGAGACGCAAATACTAAACAAGCTGTCGAGTCAGGGAAAGGAGGCAGGAGGCCGAGCCAGCGGGCCGCTGTGACTCATGCATCAGCACATACCTGGCCATGTGGAAATAAGACGCTCTGATACTAACCTCAGTGCCACGCCAGTCATCTAATCAGTGGCTCGCACCATTATACTCACACCCACAGGGCAATGAAAAATTAAATACTGAGGGTTTTACTGAAGGGGGTCTCCAGGCCGACATATCTCCCTGACGGACACATTCACAATGGCATCAGCTTACCTCGCCTCTCCCACTCCATCTTTACTTTGGTAGAAGTAGAGCGCTGTAAGGCTAGAAGGCTAGATAGATTTGATTTTGTATTCATACATTATGTTGACTGTAACTTAGCCTGTGTTTACCAACCTTGCTCAAGTCTAATCTTAGTTGAGTTCTCGTGCAACTGGCCGTGTGGTTTACCTTCCTGTTATCAGCAGAGCGCTAACCCAAGCAGCATAGACTTTAATTGCAAACCCTTTTCTAATTTTGTCCCTTGTGTGTAGAGTGTCTGACTGAGAGTCTTTGCTATGGTGCTGGAGAACCGGTGGAATCCACAAAATAAGATCTTTAGCACACTTAGAGCTATGAGATTTACATGTTCTTAAGTGATCTCCCTGGTCAAATAAAGGTACTATTTAAATATTTAAAAACATAATGTCGCTGTTGGGCGCAAACCTCGTAACTCCAGTTTGGGTGATTTTCATGTTTTAACTTCAGTTGAAGGATTACATGCTCCTCTATGGATTGAGACAATTCTACCACTCTTGGGTTGATGAAACCTTCTCCATACCATTTAGATGAACTGAAACATGTATGGTCGTTAGAGATACAAGGTGTTTACCCGACAGCAGCAGTAACGTCCTGTAGACCAAAAGCTTGGCCTTATAAATGTAAATTGCATAGATGTAAGTGTGTGGAACATATTTTTTTACTGATAATTTTGTCCCTTGCATACGTTTTTGACTTGTCTGTGGAGAGACAGACTGATTATACTAGCGTACGTACTTTCCCCTCTGGTTTCATCTGAATGGATTGCATTGTAGAAGATGAAAAAAAACCAACAACGACCATCGTGCCTGACAGTTGCCTTGCATCTCCCCACAGGTGAAGGTATGGTTTCAGAACAGGAGAATGAAGTGGAAGCGGGTGAAGGGCGGCCAGCAGGGAGCGGCGGCGCGGGAGAAAGAACTGGTGAATGTGAAAAAGGGGACATTACTGCCGTCTGAGTTTTCAGGCATGGTGGGACTGCAGCACTCCGCCAACTCGCCGGCAAACGAGGAGGACAGCCACGACAGCGACCAGAGCTCCGAGCATCCTCACCTATGACCTCCCACGACCCTCCTCCTCCTCCTCCTCCTCCTCCTCCTCCTCGCTTCTCAGGAATCGGCTGCAGGCTTTCCTGCTGAGGAAGGATGATGAATATGTTGTCATCAAACCGGAGAGAAACAGGTTGGGGAGACATGTAAAAGCTTGTTGTGAGCAAAGCCTCCCAACAGTGGGGTAAAATCTGACTTGGTGAACATTCCAGAGACGCTTTGCATTGATAAAACGGCTTCCATTTTGCACTGTTGAGGATTTGCTTAAATCAAATTCTACTGTATTTAACTGAGCATTGAATACAAAAATGTAATGGTGTGTACAATGAACTGAAAGCAGACATGCTGTGGATTTCAATAATTTATATCAAAAGGGTACCGTAACCATCTTAAAGCCTAATTTCTCTCATTATGTTTTACATTATAACATACTGTAACTGGTAAACATCTCTCTGTTAATCCTCTTGTTTTGCATCTTGCTCCCTCTTAACGTTTTAAAGTTTACACGCTTTATAATTGCAAAACTGGATTTCCAAAGCAAATAAATCAGAAAAATAAAAATCATGTAATTTTTTATTTTTGTTGGTGCAATTCTTGACCACGTAATCTGTAACCACATACTTCATCAAGAAAATGTTCTGTTGATGTAATTTAAACTGATATTAAGTTGTTTTTTTCAGCGTTGCATTCTAAGTCATGGATTGGTGTTTTGGCCCTGAGAGCTGCAGCCTCTTTTACACCAGCAGCTGGTGATTCGATCGCTTCGTCTTTGGGTTTCAGCTGGCTTGTGGCTTTCCAGATGTATCTCAGAGTGGATTTGCGGTCAAACTCCATACCCAGCCTTTTCTCTCTGTGCATGTATTTGATTATAATATGACATTGTCTGATCTGAGCAGTACACAACACCAGTCCCTGTGTGGGAATGAAAAGAGAAATGAATGGGAGCTGTATTCATGAGGGCTCTTTGTCTCGTCTGGATGGATGACAGTGCTCCCTCAATTAATTTCACCTGCCAGAAGCAACCACATTAAATAGATGCATGAGTTACACACACACACACACACACACACACACACACACACACACACACACACACACACACACACACACACACACACACACACACACACAAACGCAAACTGAGAACATTACAAAACAAACTCACACGTAGACTTGCCTTGAAAGTGTTTCTTGATCTACATGGTTTCCTCATGTCATTATTCTTATTTATGAAGAAAAAAAACATATTTGTAAATGATAAGTGAAACGATTAGTAACTTCATGTCACAAGTTTCAACAATAAATTATTTGTAATGTTATGTTATTAATCATTTGAGGGGGAAAAAAGGGCTATAAGTATGATAACCACTGATCCTTGAACAATTGCACTATTAGAGAGCGGCTCAAAACACCATGAATTCATAAACAAAACCAAATTAAGTAGAGCTTTCATGATGAACATGGTGTCTGGATGGGCACTGATGGGAAATCCCATTAAGTGTGTTGAAACACTGAATGTGGTTTGAAACACCGTACAAACTCTGAAACAACTATAAGGCTTACTGAATTTGAATTTTGGTCTTTGTCATGGATAAATTGGAAACCATACATTTGGTGCACTTAAAATATAGCAGCAAAACAATCAAACAACTGTGTTCCTTACAACCAAATCAAAACCTGATATTGGAAAAAACTCCTTTGTCCTCTATTACAAATTTGTAAAATGTGTTGTTTACTGTAGGATTTTGATATGGCCAAAAAGTATGCATGGTGCTGATTGGTTAATGTACACTCTTGCCTGGGAAGTGCCTACTGTATGTACTTCACCTACACTAGTTTGAATGATACTAATGCTGTCCTCTCATTTCTTTCCCATCCATCTCTACCATTCTACTTAAAAACAGTTCCAGGAGGACAAACTGCTCAGTCTCTTGTAGGAAAGGCTGTATGGAAAATGTTTAACTTCAAGTGAACTATGTGTTTCTCTTTGGTCACCTGAGAGGCTCGCTTTACAAAAGGTACTTACAATGACAAATGCAGCTAACACAGATATTTCATCGTAGTGACCTTGATCTTAGGGTATCTGCTCTGAGCTTAAGAGGTGAGGGGTTCAGTCAGGGGTCTAGTGCACCCAACATTTTCGAGGTCATACATTCACATGTGTAGAGAACATATATATTACCATAGTTATCACCAGCTTGGCGATAGTTGCATTTCCACAGGACTATCTGTGGCGAGGCCAATTGTGTGGAGGGAACATTATCAAGGTCTCTTCCATAATCTGAGTCATCTTGACTAAATATTTCTAATAAAAACAACAACAACAACAAAACAACAACTTTATTTGACATCTGAGAGATGTTAGATGTGAAGGGGGCATGTTAATCCCAAACTAAGCCCCTTTACTCCGCAGTCAAAATCATGAATGTGCCTTGGGGACAAGGTCCAATAACATACTGTATTAATGCCCTTGTGCCTCAACCTGTCCCACATAATGGTTGGTCATTTAAAGTGGTAATCTGCAAGTTCCTCATTTTTTGTTGCTAAGCGCTCGTCGCTGTGGTGTTTCTGCTCTGCACTTCCCAGAGATCACCTGTCAATCAAACAGTGTGTCCAGTACTGTGACGTCTCTTTCCTCGGATGTTCTGTTGATGAAGTTTGAGTTGAGGTGCCGCTCTTTTCTTTGTCTGTTCAGATTTGCACCAAACAGCATACTTAGTTCAAAAGAAAGAGTGTTTCCATTTTAATGTGGGAGTTTTGAAACTCTTAAAGGTGATATCAAGCACTTCATTCACTGGTGTGATGAAACCTCACGTGTTTTAAAACACTTTATGAGGAGTGCATCAATATCACATTCAGTACAAAGAGTTAGCTTCAAAAAGCAGCAACGTTAGGGTTTTGATTCCTTTCAGTTGCAACTGTATTTTGGGTTTCCGGACACTTTCTTTTTACAGTGTAAGGAACTGTGCAGAGGAAGAGACTGGCTAGATATTACAGATGATGAGGACTACATCTTCCTGCCATGATTACATTTAAATGATGATCCAGTTTTCTGTTTGCACTGAGCGGAGGATACAACGCCTGGTGTTGTGGAATGCATCTGGCCTGTGTAACTTTTGATCTTGGATGAACCTTCCACCTTGACCCCTCGGGGACCAGCTTTCCTTCAGCAGGAAGGGTCATGTTGTCGTTACAACATGCCATGCCAAGATCAACACAGCCAGCTAAAGACTTTTCCACATTGGATTTGAGCGTCTGCTTTGTTTTTCCCAACAAAATGATTTAGTTCAGATTTTCAGTATAGCGTTGGTGTTGATAGATGGTGCACACTGAAGTATGACACCCCAAACTATTGTGAATATTGATTTCACTTGAAGACGTCAACAAATGTGTTGAGTCCAAGCTGTGAGGGTAAGAATCTGTTTCTTCAGTGACTTAAACCAGAAGAGAAAATGAAACAGATACTGATATCTTTCCGTTTTTCCTCAGTGACTCAGTTGCTTTGAGAATAACACTGACCATGGATGTGCCTGCATTGGATTTCTCACAGTTTTTACAGATACCTTGGGAGGTTTCCAGGACATGGTTCATCTGGGAAAGATTAAAAATGGCCATCTGTGAATAATCTACAACTGCTACATGTTTATTCACATAATTATCATAACTGGAAGATCAGCAATGCTAAAACCTTTTAAGGCCACTGGTGGATCTTTTTCACTTTTAGTGGGATATAATATAGGGGAATCAAAATGAATCAAAATACAATCTGCCGTATAAAGTGAGAGAGTGCTGTCTCAATGTCAAAAGGTCATTCAGATGCTGGCAAATTGCATTTGTATTACTATTTCACAGGAATGATTGAATTTGTGTAATCCTGTGACGGTAGCCTTTGTAAGTCTAATGCCATGATGTGACAGTGGAAAGTAGGATTTGGGGCCATGGAATTTTCTTGTGCTCAGGAAGTTGTTCAGAATCGGAAGATTATGGCCGAATGAGATTGAATGACGAAATGCAGGAAACCACAAGCCCTCCAATAAAATGGCAGGGGACCGTGACTGACAGCTGTTTTATCCATTTAAAGCTTTGTTTATTGGAATAAGAGCCACTTTTACTATTTGTGGTATGAGGGAATCGCCTGCCTGGACCAAGAATTGAAGGTGCGCAAGCAAAATGTGACTTGTGACACCTGGAGTGATCAAGTGTTGAGACACACATATTATACTGAACAAACATAGAAAGCACAACAGTCTTCAAACATGCCAGTAAAATGGGATTCCTATATTGTATGTCTTAAAGCATTCTTCATATATCAGTGTGGCTCTCAATGTCTCATCACCTAAACTTACATAATGCAGCTGTGATCTCTGGTCACTGAACCTATTAATCCTTCTGCTTTAGTCATATTTATTGATGTCTGTATTTTCTTAAAGCACTGTCCAAGTTGGAGCGCTCTCCCATAATGCAGCTAGCCCATATCATTGATCCCAGACCAAAGCAAAGGGAGTAGTAAATGTATTTAGTATGTCTACACATTTTTGTTCTTACTGAAAACCGCTGTTCACAGCTCTCGTCCTTTGAAGGAAAACACAAACATCTGCTCAGCAAATGCTGTCGTTTTCCAATCATGACTTGAGCCCAAAACTTGTAGATACAATTTGAAAGTACGTTATTCTACAAATGAGGTTGAATGGTTTGTGTGGGGCTGCAACAGAGAAGAACGTCCCATTCCCACTAATTGAGATGCTGTAGATTTACTCTATTTGTCCAAATTAAATTCTGGTGTCAGTATGGTCACTGGTGGGAAATCCAAAAGTGTTAATATGAGCGTTTGTGCACCGTTTCAGCATTCAAATACAGTACCTTTGACCAGTTCTAAAACATATTTGAAAACTCCGTTCAGTAGGTGATTTATGAGATTATTTTCTGCCCTCCATGCTATTGCCAGTGGTACAGTGTGTCCCTATGAGGAGTGAGCAGGATGTTAGCTATTGCTGTCCTTCAGTACATGCAGTGACCTGGCATGCTATTATGGTTTCCCTAGAGGCACTGGGATCCCGTGTGGCCCGTTAGACCCATCTGTAGATTCACTCAGTGGCTGCTGTCCCGTCCCACTAGCCTGTCCTATAGGAACCCTCTCTGTATGGCTTAGTGTTTCCAGAAATCATACAGCAGGCAGCAGCTGATTCATTACTGTAGACTGATAGAAATTGTCAGCCCATCTTGGTCTTACAGCTTTTAGGTTAAATCTGAAGAGTTGACATTTCTAGGAGGAAGTTATTACGCATCTGGGTTATTTTGGGTATATCAGTGATATAGTGTGCTGACCACAATGTCGTAAATTTGACCACTAGAGACTTTGATCCGATCTTAATCTCATCATTTAATGTGTATCAGTCTTCATTTTTGTTCATTTGTTTTTCAGTTTCAACTTAACATCAAAGTCTGCCAGCAGGCTCAGATATTTTTTCTTGTTTCAATATAATTCATCTTGTTCAAAGAATTTTCTTGAATCAAAGTATCTTGAAACAAATGAGATGACCTGTCTCTTGTTCACTTGTTTCCAGGAAATTTTAGAAGAAAAAAAAAGAAGAAGCTAAGTATGAATACAAGGTTAAGATTGAAGGATAATGTGTTTCAGGTTTAGCATAGCTGGTCATATTGGATATTTTTGTGTGTGCCAGCTCTCACATTAAGAATATGATTCATGGTTATTCATTGTGACTACATTACAGTAATAATACATATATCATACATCACACAACACATACCACTCTCTATATACTGTTAGCAGTTTGAGCACCATCTGTCCAGTGGGTCCTTGTGCAGCATGGGGCTGAGAATATTTCTTTCTTTCTTTCTTTTTGACTTGCGTGGTTAGGAGTTGTTTGCAGGCTGCACATATTTCTTTCATTGCACACAACATCACAGCAACGTTGTGAGACCGTTGTGTCCATACAGTCTGCTGTCAGCGTTGACCCATAGAGTACAGAGCAGCCCGCCCGTCTCTGGGCCGAGTGCCGAGATGTACAGCTGCAATAGAGGCAAACTGTATTCCTTGTCTGATGAGCTGTCTTGTGAAGGGCTTTTTAATAAGCCGATCCTTCCCCACTTTGCTCCATGGAGACAATACGGGACAATATGGCAGCTGGCTGCAATAGGCTCTCAGGTGGCGTAACACACCCTCTGGCGGCCATATTGGAGGTCGTCAGCTCATGAGCAACAACGGCTGAGAACGACTCATTACGGTAGTTGTGGCTAGTAGTCGCATGTTAACATTAACATCGGTTGCTTTGCTAAATTAGCCTGCTGGCTATTTATGAGGCTGAATTGAGCTACAGCCACACCACAAGGATCTGTTTCTAGCCTGGTTGTTCTATATTTAGACTTTATTTGCACACAGCCAGTTCTCCAGTGGACCTCCATGATGGAGCCAGACCTGGGTGATAGGAGATTTGTTTGTAGATTTGATTCAGTGTTATGGATGAGTGTTATGTATATTGTGAGACTTCTGACAAATCATTAAAGGGTTGATGATCATTCTCAAGTTATTAATCATTACATTGATAGTGCTGCTACTCCACAATTCATGATACTAGACTGACATTTTGACATTGGGTGACGACTGGTAAATTACATTGGTCAGTGAAACCCTCATACATACATGGCCTTTTTCTTCCCTTGTTAAAAAATAAATAAATTCTGTCTTGATTAATTTTTTTTATTTTTAAATCACTCACCTCAGGAAGCATGGACCAATTGACATTTAATGCCCATTTAACTGTGGACTCATGAGCCAAACAGGTTGTGTAAATGTGTATGTATTGTCTGTATTGTATTGTGTATGTGTAAAAAAAATGGTGTGGATGAATGTGAAATTGAAATGTGCGTTGGTTGCAGGCTGGTACTGAATACAACTAGATGAAGTAAAATAATTGCATTTCTTGTGGTTATTTGCCTAGTTTTTCACTAATTCTTGCACAGCATTTGCTAAGGAAAGAAAAACAAGAGGCTTTTAGCACTATCATCAATATGATGGTGGTGTCTGAACACATGTGTATGTGTGGTCTGGGGTGGCCTATCCAGTATATGAAATGGACTTTCAGTATAGATGCTTTACTACTGTAATATATTGTACGTGGATCACAGAACAGATTTTCTCTCAGTTTGGACTCTTAGTATGTTTTTGTGATATTTTTAACCCGGTCTTACCTTGGCTGGGTAAGTTAGTAGGCTGATGGCAAATGGACGCACATAGCTCTGCTTTGGCAGTGAACCTCAGTCTATAGGTGGAACACTCTCAAGAAGAAAATGCATACAAACGTTTTAGTGGATTTACAAAAGGAAACGGTGATTTACAGCCCCTAACCAGATGGTTTAGACGCTCCAGATGTTCAGCGGTGAGCGTTTTCGCTGGCCAGGTTGCCCTATACAGGTACGGAGGAGATGCAAAGAATTGAGATCTTAACAACATCATGGTAGGGGGTGATTCTGAAAAATGCACTCAGGCTTGGTAACTGAGCTGTTGTCTGTGTATGATAGCAAACCCAGAGGCATGAGGACCAGATCAGGATAAAACAAGCAGAACAGGTTTGAAATTGACGTTGGAGCAAAGACATGATTTTCTGGGTAATCGAAAGATAAGACAGAAACGTTGTGTCTTGTTCGTCTTGATTTACACACAGAATGTTCTTCAAAGTCACGATCTGAGGGTGTTTTCCAAGAGGGCAAGATATTAAGCCGTTTCGTTCAAGCTATACATGGGATTGTTATTCAAATGAAATTGCATTTAGAAAGGAAAGTGGCCCAGTTGAGCAAAAATGAGTGTCATTTCAATGAACTGTGACATAGTCATAGACAACTATGTCACCCACATTTTCCTTTAGATCCGTCTCCACTTTGTTAGTTTTTCCTGGGGATTTCCAGGGTCTTCCCTCCAGAGATATAATTTCTCCACCATACTTCATTCAGCTCAGTGTGTTCTTCCCAGTCGCTGTGCAATTTTCCAAGGTTTTGTTTTCCAGTCATCAGGACATTTTACCGCTACTGATCCAGTCTCCCCCACTGCCAAAGTGCCACATGCTGTCATTGCCCTGCTGCCTTTTTCCAACCGCTGGCTCCTGACACCGAACCAGTCCTCCATTAAACGTCCTGCTCTGGAGCTTTGGTGGACGTTCCACACAACCACAAATAACCATTTCCTCTATTTTCTTTCTCTTCTTATGGTTAAGGTGCATAGCAGCTGATAGAACTGAATTGATCTCAGTAGAAGTTTTATGAAATGTGCTGTGATAGTAGAGGCAACTACAAAAACAAGCGCAAATCCGCAATAGCTGCGAACGCACACACGCATGCATCCACGTGTGCATGCATCCACACACACAACCTAATGCAAACATGTGACCTCCATGCCCAATTTCAGCCTCAAAATGTGTGGCCGCTACGGGGTGCAAATCTGTGAATCCATTCGGGAGTTATGCGCCTTTTTGTGATAGGCCACGCCCCCTCTTGGTCAATCGGCCTGATTGTTACTCAGCTCTACCTTCTGTCATGACCAGCCTCCATGCCAAATTTCAGCCTTCTGGGGTGAAAACTGTGGCCGCTACGGGGTGGGACACTTTTGTAGACCGACCGACCGACTCCCTTTTGCCAATTCACCCTTTGTCAAGTCCCGCCCATTTGTCGCGAATCTTGGTTACTATTGCTATGGCTGTCAAACAATCGCCTGAGACGGTCTGTCTACATTGAAAACATTCTGAAATCAGCTGTTTTTTTAAGTGGTTTTATTTATATTTATTCAATTAATTTCACCCTGTGTGGTGGTTTTCGTTGTTCTTCTATTGTGGATTTACCCCTGGAAACTATTTGCGACACCTTTTGGAGCCAGGGGGCTAGCTATAGCATTTCATCCAAATGCCGGCAACAGGGACTTCAGTATGCCATGGAGTTTTTCATCCATGACATGTCATTCACAGCCAAAAGTATTCACGCAAAATGCCCTCGCTCAATGCGAAAGAGGGAGAAGCCGCATATGTTATGTGTGGAAGTAACCTCTACCGGGACGATCATGGATCAGACCTGTTCATGTACCGCTGGGTATGTATTTTACAAAAATAGCGTCTTGTTATCAATAACCTCATTGACTTGTAGGTTACCTAGCTTAATGCTTCTACCTTACTAAAGCATTTCAATATACTCCATATGAAACCATATGCGCTCAGCCAACCACAGCTGTGTACCCAAGTAATTACTCAAACATAATGTATACGCTGCACGGCGGCAGCTAAAAACAACTTGATCTTACCTTATTTGCAGATGAGGGCCACACGTTGCTTTTTGCAAAGGTGTTATCCAGCCTTACGTTATCCTCTCGGATTAAACCCTCTCTCCACAGCCTTAACGCAAGAAAAACACACAAAGCTCACCATAAATGAGGACATGACTAAAGCTTGACAGCCACCAACAGTTGCTATGTGTTGCTATG
>OMLI01091808.1:0-10661 GCA_900302605.1 Rondeletia loricata
GCTGGAGTTGGTAGCCGCCGTCACCTATGATACAAAAGCACATACTTTTCCCCGACACATTTGCAATGAATATTACAGCACAAACGTTTTCTCAAAACAACTTTATTACCCAGTAACCAGGGACTGTCATCCATGCATCGTTCCATGATCACCGGAGACGCTGGCCATGACACCCCTTTGCGCTTAGTTACCACCAATTCTCTGAAGACATAAATAGCTTCACTTTAACTGCGTGTGGCAATTAGCGCTGATCTTTGTGAATTGGAGTGTTTTTGCAATGAGGCTCATTTGCATAGAGAGGGGCAAATGTTCCGCCCATATTATCTAATTTAAATACCCGCAAATAGCATGGACGCACAGAGACGTAATGATGATGGCAACGCAGTTAGCACTGCCTTTCACCCTTTGCGAGTGCTTTGTGAATAGCAAGGTTTGTTTTGGGGTTATTTGCACAGGCATAGCGTCAGAAAAAGCCGCGCAATCCCTTTGTGAATTCGCCCCTGAGTGTTAACGTTTTCACCTCTAATAGAGCAAAACTAGCAAAAACATTTTAATTTAAATTTTTTCCCACTATAGTTTCAGCCACATGTAAAGACCTACATAATTCTTTTTGAACCAAAATACCAGACAGAACCTCATCAGTCCATGGTTATAAGTCAGTGGAAGGCTAATCCTGACCCAAATTGGAGAAGAGCCTGTTAAATCCTCGAAGAAGACACCTGTCCTGTAGGAAAATACAACGTGTCCCCACCTGGACTATCTCCAGCATCTCTGCCCGGCTGATGTACCCGTTCCCGTCCAGGTCGTACATGCTGAAGGCCCAGCGCAGCTTCTGCTCCAGGCCGCCGCGAGACGTCACACTCAGGGCGATGATGAACTCCCGGAAGTCGATGGTGGCATCGCCGTTGGTGTCGAACGTGCGGAAGACGTGCTCGGCGAACTTGGAGGCGTCTCCATATGGGAAGAAGTTGGCGTAGATCTTCTTGAACTCCTCCACAGTGAGGTGGCCTGTGGGACAGTCCTTGAGGAAGCCGCGGTACCACTCCTGCAGCTCGTGGTCGGAGAACTCTGTGTTTTCTCTCAGGTCGTTCAGGACCTCGGGCCGCAGTTTGCTGTTCTGTTTCCCCATGACACAGCACTCTCTCCCTCAGACAGGCGGGCGAACAGAGAAAGCTCGGCTGGTGTCTCTACCTTCTCCCTTCACTTCTCCGCTCTCCCTCTGCTTTCCTCTCCACGTCGCCGGCTGCTCGGCTTCCTCTGCTCCTGCAGGAGACCAACAACTCCCATTAATATCCTTGTGTGAATTACATAAATGATTCATCGGCTCAATCAATCCTCACAGTGTCTGCAGTGGCTTATAATAAAAAACGTGTGCTTTAAAGATCCTTCTCAGAGGGCCGAGCGGTGAGTTAGCTGAAGGGAACTGGTACAGCTGGACAGCTGAGACAATGTCCATACAGAGGGAAAATAGAGATAAGATTACAACTCAAATGTTACGAGCGCCTCGGGGGGTTGGGGGGGGTCTGGTCTCCGTGGATACAGTTTTAATCCTCTGGCACGGTGATCATTTATCGACCATCCACTGCATGGTGGAGGGACTAGTGTCCTGGGGCATTGTAATTCTCAATAAAGCCACTTTCGAAAAAGGTCAGGATGATCCTGATGGTTGTTGTTACAGTGATTAACCTGGGCAACAATCAGTGCACATTAATATTCCAGTATTATTTGGGATGTTTGACTTTGTGCGGGTGCAGTTTGTATCCTGATTATAGAGAAACACAAATATATGATGGCTAGGATACCAGTGCTAGTAAGGACACTGAGGCATGTAAGCACCTTCACCCATTCACCTTTGGTTTGTCTAAATTCTGTTTCCATGGTAATATTTGGAAAATCAGCTTATTCGTGTACGCACGGATATTCGTGATTGGGATATGACGATGCACATCCTGAATACAACCATAACAGGATAATAACTATTAGATGGAATACTCATCACACGAAGCAGAGGCAACCATGGGTGGGTTACTAAGCAAAAAGGCTATGACACTGGCAGGGAGAGTGGGTGTGTGTGGGTGTGTGTGCATACAGAAGGTTTAAATTTAACAAGGGGGATGGGTGGGGAGATTTATTTCCCCCCCAAAGAATAAACAGCTGTCCAGAGGGTATATCCGTTTCATATTTTGTGTTAACAAGGGGAATGGTACACAAAGACAACTTTATTGGCAATTTGCACAAGGCAAGTGAAATGCATATGCCTGCATATCTCTCATAAATACACACAAACATTTGCATTATTATCCCCTAGAAATATGTATTTCGTAAGACAGGTTTGAGTGCAGGCTCACCTTCAGTGTGTGTGTGTGTGTGTGTGTGTGTGTGCGTGAGAGAGAGAGACAGAGAGAGAGAGAGACAGAGACAAAGTAAAAATAAAGAGAATGTAACATTGTTTCTCCTTTTTTGTTTGACAAAAATCTTTCAGGAAGCCTTAGGAAGAAATTGGGCACAAGCTCACATGCGTATGCGTATGTGTGCATGGGAGGAATAGAGAGATGTGTGGGGGTAAGAAAGAATGGAAAAAACGATGACACATTCAAAGAAAATCTTTTCTGGCTATACTGTGTGAGCTGCTGTGACTGCTTTGCACATACCATTGGTTAAATGACATATTAATCCGTCTGAGTAACCACTCTTCTGTGTTACCCATCAGGATTTTATTACAGAGAGAGAGGAAGAGTCGCATGAAAACGTATCTCCATTTTTGTCTCTCTTTCAATTATTGAAATCCCATTGCTCCTGTGTTGTTGGCACCAAAACGGATCTATCAGACATAGACCAAATGAGAGCAATGTAATTTGGACGGGGTCTTTTGTACACTCAGGCACCTCGTTTCTCATACGGTCATGTGGATGTAATTTCCTGCAGCTTCATAAATCGGACTCACAGTATGCTGTAAAGATGAGAGCTAACACAAACCCTTAACAATGTCGTTCAGGCTTACGGATGGAAATAAGATAATTCCATCTAGACACACACACACACATACACACATTAAAGCTTAAAACACAACACCACAGAGTTCCAGCATTCATACAGGTTATTCTAACACCCCTTATACCCCAGTATTGGTCTGCATGTGCATTAAAACACCAAATCACAGAGCAGAGGAGCTCCATTAAGAGAGAGAAATCCTCTAGCCACTTGAAATAAGCGAAACGTGTCTTTACCAGTGTCGGGGGTAACGTGTTTAAAGCTAGAATGTCATAAATGTCATTTTTTTTTCATATTGCTTATTTTTTGTTAGAGCAAATAAAAAAACAAAAGTAGAAAAAAGTGAAAATCCCCCGATATCTCATACAGACAACATGCTGCTAATTGAGAAAACGCAATCTAAGTCTGCTTGATGCAAATGAGATTGGCTTGCTAAGGCAGGTTTTTTAAGCAAAACTACTTAACGGGTTGCTTTTTACTCTAAGAAGTAACTCTGTAATGTAACTAGTTACTTTTTAAGGTAAGTAACAAAGTATGTAACTAATTACTTTAAAAAGTATATAAGTGTATATGATGATGTAGTATGTATATGATGTAGTATGTATATGATGATGTACTGTATATGATGTAGTACATATATAAGATGGTATGTAAAGCCCTTTGAGACATGCTTGTATAAAAGGGCTATATAAATAAACATGATTAGATTAGATTAGATTAGATTAGATTAGATTAGATTAGATTAGATTAAAAGTAATTTTAACTAATGAAATTTACCCAAATGAAATGAATGAGGAATTGAATTCTAAAGATTTTCTTCTGATGTTTTAATGGGCTATAATGCTCCTGGCTGTAAGATGAGATTCAATGTCTCTATGGTGCCTCCTACACCATTTAATAGCAATTGATTTGTTTTTTTGTTTTTTACAGTACTACCATCTGATTGGTCTATGGGTCCTGAGGTGGCCATTCTGGACGTCACTGAATATGTTTATTGTTGACTATGCATGCAATCCTGAAATCCGGTGGAGGCTTTAACAACTGAAACACATTAAAGCTTTGTCAACTGTTCTCCAAGAGTTTTTTCAGTCTTTTGGTCGGCATGTGTGGACATTCTCTACTTTCTTCCCTTGTCCGAAAAGAGCAACAAGTGTGTCCGACCCCCGAAATCTGCCTGTAAACCAAATGGTAAAGGTGACCATGACATTACCTAGAATGATTTTCAGGGGAAAAGGGGAACACGTCAGAATTGATAGCATAACAACAAAAGTAATGCTCATTTTGAACACAAAAGACATATTTTAAGACTGTGTTTTAAGTGGGTTACTGTATCAAACACACACACACACACAGCCCTGCAGCCCTGACCACACCCCTTCCGTCCTAACATACAACAGGATGAGGAAGCAACAGCACCTCCTCAAGACTGGGTCACATGGACTTTTCCAGGACAGCTCAGTGTTCTGGCTGAGCTGGAGCAGACATAAATATGGGCGTTGCTATTTATTCCCTGTACACACAAACCCACATGAAAACCAAAAGATTCCATTCTGGAAGACTGAAAAGTGCTGCCTTGATGTTTTAAAGAGCCTCTGAAGCTAAATAAAGAGTTTCCTTCCAAAAGGAGATAGCCACCATCTGGGGAGAAAAGCAATACTCTGTTGGCTAAAATAATCCAAACATATTATGGTACTTTTCAAGGATTGTGGATAACTAAACACTTTTACAGACTGGATCGTCTACTGTATACAGATATTATTAGAGATATCACATGATGACGTTATAGCATTCGGGAACTGAACTCTTCAAATACATTAAAGCCTATAAGTACACTAGGCTACTACTGATAAAAAGTAATATGGGTAGTAATAAAGTACATACAATACTATTAAGGCTTATTCCATATTCTGTTATTGGCTTACTTTGTTTTCAAATCGCATAAGGTGATCTTAAGGCAGTGGTAGATCAGGCAATTTTTTGGGCAACTCTGATGGGCAAAGAGCTGCCTCATGATTGTTGCTTTATGTAATCAAATAGCAAAATCTTGTTGCCAGGAAACGGAATTGATTTCTGTATCCTGTGGCTCACTTTATTGCCTGCTGCTGGGAGTGCTGCCAGTCTACATTGCCCCAAAGAATTTCCTACTGTATCACCACTCTGGCTTGCCTCAACAGACTGCGGACAATTAAAGCCGTACGATATTCCATGTCTGCATATAGAGTGTCAGTAACAGATATGTACGCAATACGCAAGCCTGCATTTGGCACGTCACAAAACATTTTACGAGTGTTTTCACAGCTGGGGACTTTATATGGGCAAGTGCTTTTTTCAAAGCTGCTTCTTGCTGCACTGGAAAGTGGGTTGAAATACAATCTAAAATAACTGATAGATATTGCTCAGTTGATACATCCATGTTACCTTGTGTGTGTGTGTGTGTGTGTGTGTGTGTGTGTGTGTGTGTATTCCTTTGCTGACAGAATCATGCTCTCCCTCCACTGATTGCTAAAGTTGCAAAGTTTGTGAAATGAACACAGTTTGTGAGTGCTGCTTGACGCACAACAGCCCTGCAATATTCTCATTCCACATTTGGTGTTTTTGCAATTCCCCTCAATTACACAGCAACAGTGTCTCCCTTGTCGCCCTGCCACTAAACGGCCTGCCTGCTGTCCCCAACCCCCATAACCATGGCTGCACGTTCCACTTTTTTCCAGTGGACTCCCTGGCTTATGAGACTGTTTCACACAGGCTCCAGGCTCCCCTCACACTCATACAACATGTGTTTCCCCCCACCAGGCCAACTGTGGTTCCTGTAAACCACTGGCCAGCAGAGTTCCCCTGCTGTCCGCCATCCTTAGGCCTGCCTCCTTCCCACCAGTAATGGTCCATCACAACAAAGGAAGCCATACACACGTTAGCCTTTATTCTTTTTCCCATATACTCCGAGATGCCCTCATTAATACTGGTATGGCAAATAAGGAATTCCAAAGACAGTCAGAGAGAGAGAGACGAACTGTGTGTGTGTGTGTGTGTGTGTGTGTGTGTGTGTGTGTGTGTGTAGTTACACATATGCAGGCATCCATGGGCGCACACAGACAAGCGTACACATGCACATACAGTACATGCACATTCAGAACAAATCATTCCCAGCAGCATGTCATAAAGCATCAGATGCTGGTGGTGATAGAGCTTGTTATGCTACAGACAGTACATGAGTAAGTGTTAAAAAAAAACGAGGTGTCCAAATGTAACGTCCCAATGTAAGGACAATCACCATCTCTTTCCCATTTGGCAAACAACTGCTCACAGTAAAAGTCATCAGAGCTTGGTAACCATTTGGAGAATTCCCAGGATTCTCCCAGAATAGAACTGGCACCGCATCTAACGATGTCAGAGGGGTCACGGTGAACATTTCCCATCGTAAACTCTACATAAACACGACTGAGAAAATATGATTCATGCTGTCTGTGTCATGCCTCCTTTGACTGGAATGTAAATTGAATAAAACTGATATGCCTCGGTGGATGGAGAGAAAAGAGACATCCCATTTTATTTGCCGGGGGGCAGCCTGCTGTGCAGCAGACGAGCAGACTAGCTGCCTTCCAATGAAAGTCTACTGGTAAAACTGAATCAGATGGGTTGGGAGTTGGTCCAATATGAGAGAAAGGGAAAATGAGCCCTCCAGTCATTCTGCTGCTTCGTGTCAGCCTCTCTGAACCGGTGCAGTGTATCAGGATGGAGTCCCTTGGCACACCAGTAGCCAAGGCAACAGGAGAGCAGTGCTGAGGCGTATGAGAGGGAGGCAGTGCAACTATCAATCTGGGGCACTTGCAGGGCAGGAGATATGTGGAGACTCTTGAGAAACACGTGCATTTATTTTATTGGAACATTCTTCGAATCGAATTTTAAAATGTAGCGCTGTTCAATCCAGAGCAGGTTAATCCACAGGTTCTATAAATGAAGGATCTTATTTCAAAAAGCGAAATAGTCATGAATAAAACACTGCGAGATCCTAATTTGTATATTCAAAATACAAATGGTGAGGCTACATCCTCTAAAATGTAAGGTTCATTTTGATTCTAGCAGTCATTTTGTAAGAATGTCACATTTCTCAACTGGTGGATGGGCTTATTTCATTTTGGTTGCAAACTCTTCATATGTTGACTGTGGGGGGGGGAAAGCATAGTGGTTGAAAATAATGGGCTGGCAAAGGTCATTAGATGACAAGACACAAAGTTTGAAGGGATGGGATGTCCCATACAGGCAAATGCACTTGCCAAGTTGCCACACCTTTAATAGGTCTATTATGGTCTATACTCTTTTTTACACCATCCACTTTGTCTTCCCTGCTCTAATTAGCCTGCCCGAACAGCGACTAGGTTAGTCCTATGGGTGTGACGCGTACAGCACAGCCGGCACAGTCTAACTAGTAGGATAGACTAGGCATTTGTGTTAACCATCCCAAGTGTTTGCTTTTATAAATGGGAAATAGTTAATGGGAAACTTACCGCTTAAGGACCAAGAGTTGTTTATGAAGTCCACGTCGGTTAAGCCCCACTGTGCGGCTTTATAGACGTAGTCCCGTTAACTCCGTCTGTTCCTAACACCTACTCTGATAAAACTCAGTGAAAAGCAACACAAGAACAATTTCAGACGTTCCGGTGAGTTTCCGCGTCACCTGGCAGTTTCAGAGAGACAATATGCGCCATATAGAAAGGGCTCTGAATAGCCGAACTCTCCTTTCTAAAGGTAAGCTGCTATTTAGTCGGTAAAGCCTGACATTCCCGGTGTAGCGACGGTTTTATCATTTTTTTTTATTTTTTAGAAGATGTGGCACAGAGGCTCGGTTTTCATCCGACTCGCCCAAGTTACAAGAAAAGGGGGGTGTCCGTTTTTCCACGTAAAGGCTATTCAACTTCCTGACGTACTGAGCATAGTTTGTAATGAAAAAGATCGTAACCGAAAACCCCAGAATGAATGTAGCCGTTTTCAAAGCGTGGTATATCATGATTTCCTGAGTAGTAGTTTATGAGTAGTACTGTAAATCCCCCCCCACGCAGAATGGATCATTCCACTTCTATCCTCGCAGTAGTAACAGTCTCGGCAGCGTCCTGTGTGGAAAATTGTCATTAGACTAGATATGATCAACACGACAGCTTAAACAAACTGTTGGGATTTCAAACAAAACCTTTGATCTATCACCGTTAATTCGGGGAAGTGGTGAGCACCTGCACCTATACTGTTGCACTAGTTTGTGTGAATCCCCCTTACAAAAAGAAATAGCCTAATAGTAGCCTAGCTTGATCTTATAGTAAGATTTAGGATACAAATATCCCAGAATTGTATAGGAATAGTAAAGTGATACCACAAGAAATGAAAAATACCACAAAGTACAATAAGGTCACTCCAAACTCCAAAAGAGTCCATAGTGTAAGTCCATAGAGGAATATTATAGGGATTTCTTCTGTATTTATTCAAATCATAACATAAGAAACAACTACAATACAGTATGAATATAGAATAGTTAAGATTGCAACAATCCTGGCACATCTCTGATTAAATAGGCTACTTCATTAATTTCAACCCACAAATATCAGCTTCATTGTCCACTGACAATGGAAAATACTTATTTGCTCTATCGTAAGGCCCTGAAGTGTTATCTGACAGAATGCACTAGAGAGCAGAGGCATTACCTAGTCCATTTAAAACCTGTTTTCATCTTCACCCAATATCTCTGGACATGCATATGAAGCTGCTGGTTGTCCACTCCTCAGAATACCTGGCTGTGACAATAACTTCCTTTGTGTAGGCTAAAGTGACGTTGCAGACAGGGTGGTATGTATGTCAGCACTTTAGAGTGTGGATAAATAATTAACTGTGTGTGTGTGTGTGTGTGTGTGTGTGTGTGTGTGTGTGTGTCCCTCTGAAGCCTGACACCTATTTCTAAGCACATGGTGTGTTTATCTCGACCTAAGAGTGAGTACAATACAGTCTAGGGGGGTTGGAGTCAGCATTTGTAGTTAAAGTAATCCGAGGTTGCTCTTGTTTCTATTACCAATCTGCAACTCAATAGTGTCACATTTGTCACTGTTGAAGTAGCATGGAAGAAAAACATTGTTGTGACTCCTTTACGGAAAAGAACTATAGTAATCCTGTTATACATTTTAGAAAGATGCTATACAATCTATACAATATCACAGAGATAACTTAAAAAATGTATAGCATGCAGCCACTATAGGTCAAACCATTATAACACAGAAAATTGTATAGTGATAACAAAGAAGATTAAACAAAATACCATAAAGTATGATGAAGTCACTATAAAGTCACTATTGAGTATCATACATACACTATATGTCCCTATAGGATTATTATAGTGACTTTTCATCAGGGTGTCTAAAGCAAAAAGTTGACCAGTGATAAAAAATAAATAAACACAAAGCCCAAAAATGTCTTGCATTTCTGTGATCAGTTACCATCAGTTGAACCATTTGATCTCGTCTTTAATCGACTATATGGGACTCCATATAGAAAATCTCCATATGAATGATAAAGACTTCCTGAAACTATTCTATGGATGCCTGGCTTACCGAGCAAGTGCAGCAGTGATGAATAGTGGATACATCAAGAAACTGTGCCAGCTTCAAGGCCGTCAATTATAAACACATTCAATCAAATTATACGGTACCGTACATTTACAATTGCATTTTAGGCATTAAGCTGTTGCTCTCATCCAGAACAGCGACTTACAGCTTACAACTTACTTACAGGTAGTGTTACAGTGTCTTGCTCAGGACACTTCAACAGGACATAATGGCTGTTACTGGGATCGAACCTGAGACCCTCCAGTTACAGGATGGTCCCCAGGAAGTACATTGTTAACTCTCTAGATTATTCAACAGCTAGTTCCAACCGCGCATTGTGATTGGCCAAGAGGCATTCGGAGCCGTGCCAATAACCACAATACACCAACGGGTAAATCACCGGTAAAAGTATCACTCCGCTTTGATACATTGTATCACGTTCGATACACCAACTGTCACATACTTTCAAAAATGGATACTATGTCGAAGTTAAGTCCGATATCGACAACATAACTTTTTTATTGTTTCATCCTTACTCAATCGAGGAGTGGAGTGCTATGGAAGAAGTTTATATTAGCTGCTAGCTAGCTTGCTTGCTCTGTTTACATTGTGGGCCAATCCAGCTGGCGTTAAATTGCCTATAGCAACGGTAAACAATGGGGAACTATTTTGGATTGCGGAGGGCTGAAAGCAACGCAATTTAACGAAATTGAACACTACTAACCCATATTTTTCAAAAAAAATTTTAACGACAGTGCAGTGCTATAGTATAAAAGCAATAAAACACTCGAGGTCATGCTTTATCATGGTTATTGGCACGGCTGTGCTGCGGCATAGGCACGTCGCCCTGCACAGCCCCTCTCGTGTGTTATTGCTTAAATATAATGGGAGAGGGACAACTTATGTATTATTCTGCAGAAACTTAATGATCAACTAGAGGCCACTAACTATGGAAGTTTTTTGGTAACAATATTCAAATGTTAATGTAATATGCCAAATGGCTAGGTAATGTTTAAAATGACAATGTATTCCTCTATTTAAATATAAATTTCATTAACAAGCATGGGTATTTTGGCTCAAAATGAAAAT